>NIVC01003461.1:0-47784 GCA_002269645.1 Macrostomum lignano | reverse complement strand
AAACACTACTATCGAAAATGCGATAATTGTTAACTGTATCTAACCTGAAATTCGTGAGCCGTCCTGTCCAACAGCTCAATCACGGCTAGGCAGGCGGCCCTCTGCTCATAGCTAGGCGGCTCTGTCTCATTTTTGGCGGCCAGTTCTAGCAAAGCCAGGCAGTAGCTTAGGCTGGACACTCGCTTATCTGTCAGGCACTTGTCCAGCTGGTTAGCAAGGCGCAGCGCCTGCTCTCTGTCCGAGTCGGCCGGGAGCTGCGAGGCCAGGCGGATCAGGGTGGCCGCGTGGTCAGACGTCATCTCCGACTGGATGCTGCTGATCTGCAGCTGGATGGCGGAGAGTTCAGGGGCTCGGGTTGGATTGAATAAAATACTTGGACTGTCTGAATTCCTCGATTCCTGCTTGCCTTCTTCCCTTTGCTGCCCTGCTCATCCCTCTTCTCGTCACTCTCCGCTCCTCTCGTCATTCTACCGTTCCTCTCTCGTCACTCTCCCGCTCCTCTCGTCATTCTACCGTTCCTCTCTCGTCACTCTCCGCTCCTCTCGTCATTCTACCGTTCCTCTCTCGTCACTCTCCGCTCTCTCGTCATTCTACCGTTCTCCCTCGTCACTCTCCCGCTCCTCTCGTCATTCTACCGTTCCTCTCTCGTCACTCTCCCGCTCCTCTCGTCATTCTACCGTTCCTCTCTCGTCACTCTCCCGCTCCTCTCGTCATTCTACCGTTCCTCTCTCGTCACTCTCCCGTTCCTCCCTCGTCACTCTCCCGCTCCTCTCGTCATTCTACCGTTCCTCTCTCGTCACTCTCCCGCTCCTCTCGTCATTCTACCGTTCCTCTCTCGTCACTCTCCCGCTCCTCTCGTCATTCTACCGTTCCTCTCTCGTCACTCTCCCGCTCCTCTCGTCATTCTACCGTTCCTCCCTCGTCACTCTCCCGTTCCTCTCTGGTCACTCTCCCGTTCCTCCCTCGTCACTCTCCCGTTCCTCTCTCGTCACCCTTCCGTTCCTCTCTCGTCACTCTCCCGCTCCTCTCGTCATTCTACCGTTCCTCCCTCGTCACTCTCCGTTCCTCTCTGGTCACTCTCCCGTTCCTCCCTCGTCACTCTCCCGTTCCTCTCTCGTCACCCTTCCGTTCCTCTCTGGTCACTCTCTGTTTCTCTCTTGTCACTCTCCCGTTTCTCTCTCGTCACTCTCCGTTTCTCTCTCGTCACTCTTCCGTTCCTTTCTCGTCACTCTCCCGTTCCTCTCTCCTAACTCTCCATCCTCTCAAAATCCCCCATAAAAATCTCACCGCATCGTCCCGTCGCCGCCTCCGATCGTACACGAATTCATTGTTGAGCACATCTGAGAAGCGGCCAGAGACCTGCGCAGTTCGGCCATAAACTGGGGATCTCGGACAGCCGGATGCTGATCAGCAAACATTTCTTCAACAATTTCAGCGCACCGATAGAAAGCTTTGCGGGCGCCAATATGTTGGGATTGGTGAGTCGGCAAACTGCAAGCACCGAGCCATGAGGCCGGGCAGCCGGTGCACGGCCTGCTTAGCTACGCACTTTCGCATCAGCCGGATCAGATGGCTGAGCATAGCAACGCCAGACGGCTCGATCCGATCCGAATAGTAACTAATGGCAGCATCTAAATCGGCGCCCCGATCGGTGAGCAGATTCAACAGGTGATATTCGTACACTATGCGACGCTCTTTGAAGGTGCCCAGAGTGGACACAAAAGCGCCGGAGTGCAGCAACGAATCGAGCTGCTCGCTCAGGGCCCGGCTGGCGTAGACCCGGCAGGCCAGGTAGGCAGCTGTGGGGAAGAAGGCCAGGTCGTCCGGACTGGCGGTGTCCAGCGGATCGGGCGGATTCGAGCACAGGTCGGCCAGCAGAGACGGCAGCAGGCCGGCCGGGCAGCCTGGGGCAGGCCCGGGTTCGACAGCCACTCGGTTGGGCCTTGGAGCCTGGGGTGACGGGGTTGGGTACAATGTAGGGTTAGGCTAATGGGAGGCTTGGGTCAGCCACAGGTCTATTCTCAACAACTGGCAGACTCTACAGATAAGAATCTCACCCCTACCGTAATTCGTCACCTGCAAATGGGAGACTTGGATGAGAATCTCACCCCTAGATCTATCACCTGCAAATGAGACTTAGATGAGAATCTCACCCTTATCTATCACCTGCAAATGAGACTTAGATGAGAATCTCACCCTTATCTATCACCTGCAAATGAGAGCCTTAGATGAGAATCTCACCCTTAATCTATGACCTGCAAATGGGAGACTTAGATGAGAATCTCACCCCTAATCTATCACCTGCAAATGAGAGGCTTAGATGAGAATCTCATCCCTAATCCATCACCTGCAAATGAGAGACTTAGATGAGAATCTCACCCCTAATCTAGCACCTGCAAATGAGAGGCTTAGATGAGAATCTCATCCCTAATCTATCACTGCAAATGAGAGACTTAGATGAGATCTCACCCCTAATCCATCACCTGCAAATAAGAGACTTAGATGAGAATCTCATCCCTAATCTATCACCTGCAAATTGAAGACTTAGATGAGAATCTCACCCCTAATCTAGCACCTGCAAATGAGACTTAGATGAGAATCTCACCCCTAATCTAGCACCTGCAAATGAGACTTAGATGAGAATCTCACCCCTAATCTAGCACCTGCAAATGAGAATTAGATGAGAATCTCACCCCTAATCTATCACCTGCAAATGAGTATCTTCCAGACAAACTCACTTATCAAGCAGAGAATTCTTGAGCTGATCGGCGTAGGCAGCCCGCAGTGCGGCAGTGCCGGTGGCCAGACTAAGCCGAGTCTCCACCCCACGCTCGCGCATCTCGGCCAGCAGACTGCACACCAGTTTCGCTCGCCCACCGTCTGGCGCATCCTTGGCCAGGGCCAGGCCGGACAGCAATGCCGATAGGCGCTGGCGTCCGGTTGGCCGGGCAACCGGCGGAAGGCGGCCAGAACGGCCGGCCAGCTGCGGCGGTGCGCGCCAACGGCTAGCAGGGCGGCAACGTGGCTCTCGGCGTCCAGCTGGGGATCTTCGGCCACCTCAGCGTACAGATCCAAGCATTCGGCATAGGCGCCATGCCGGCAGTGGGCCTTCAGCATAGCAGCTTTGGCGGCCAGGCTGACTGGCTGGGCGAGACTGCGATAGACGGCTCGGGCCGGATTGTCCGAAGCCGTCCAGGCGGCCGCCAGCTCGGCCATGGCCGGGGCAACGAGGGGCCGATCGGCGAAGTAGATCTCCTCCGGGCTGATGTCGCGGAGCGGCGGATCCGAGCCGGCGTGATAGGCGAGCAGCTCCAGTAGGCTCTGCCTGCGGAGCGAGGTAGGGGGCGAACACCGAGTTGAGTTGAGACCGAAGCCCCCGAAACTAATGTATCAATGAGCGCATTTGTATAAGGGCGCTACGGAATAAAGGCGCCTGTTATAAGGGCGCACTGCCATACGCGCAAAACTGTTATAAGCGCGCATTGCAATACGCGCAAAACTGTTACAAGCGCGCACTGCCATACGCGCAAACTGTATAACATCAAGCATGAAATAGCGGGCATATATGCAGCAGAATCCTCACTTGACATCGTCGCTAACTCCGGAACCGTCACTAATCAGCTTATTGTACATCCGCCAGCTCAGATCCACCTGTTCCAAATCGATTAGCAATCTCAGATTCTCCTCGTTGTTCTCCAGCCCGTCAACAGATCTCAGCGGCCGCCAAGCCGGCACAGGCGGGCACTCCATGTTCAACTGGGCCAGCTGTGCCGCGTCCGATTGCAGGAATCGCCTGGCCAAGTTTCGGCCAGACCGTCTGGCCAGCATCAGGTCGCCTTGGCGGTAGCGCAGGAACAAGCTATCGTCGATGGAGTAGTGCGGAACGGCGTCAGCCTCTACGCTGACGGTGCCGGCTAGGCATTTCAACACCGTGAACTCGTCGCGTTCAACTGGACTGGGCAGCTGGTTGCGCAGCTGGGGATCCGGGACTCGGCTAGCCTGGAAGCTCCGCCGCTGACGGCAGCACCGACCGCCTCCGCTGCCGCTGGCTGCCAGCCTCAGGGCGCGTTGAAGCAGCATTCGTCCTTTGGTGTACTGCGGAGTGTACAGAGTGTTATCTCAGTTGAGCTGGGTCTGAGACTGCTGATTGAACTGGAGTCTGAGACTGTACTGATGGAGCTGGGGTTTGAGACTGTGCTGATTGAGCTGGGGTTTGAGGCTGTGCTGATTGAGCTGGGGTTTGAGACTGTGCTGATTGAGCTGGGGTTTGAGACTGTGCTGATTGAACTGGAGTCTGAGACTGCTGATTGAGCTGGGGTTTGAGGCTGTGCTGATTGAGCTGGGGTTTGAGACTGTGCTGATTGAGCTGGGGTTTGAGACTGTGCTGATTGAACTGGGGTTTGAGACTGTGCTGATTGAACTGGGGTTTGAGACTGTGCTGATTGAACTGGAGTCTGAGACTGCTGATTGAGCTGGAGTTTGAGACTGTGCTGATTGAACTGGAGTCTGAGACTTCTGATTGAGCTGGGGTTTGAGACTGTGCTGATTGAACTGGATCTGAGACTGTGCTGATTGAGCTGGATCTGAGACTGTGCTGATTGAACTGGGGTTTGAGACTGTGCTGATTGAGCTGGGGTTTGAGACTGTGCTGATTGAGCTGGGGTTTGAGACTGTGCTGATTGAGCTGGATCTGAGACTGTGCTGATTGAGCTGGATCTGAGACTGTGCTGATTGAGCTGGGGTTTGAGACTGTGCTGATTGAGCTGGATCTGAGACTGTGCTGATTGAGCTGGATCTGAGACAGTGCTGATTGAGCTGGATCTGAGACTGTGCTGATTGAGCTGGGGTTTGAGACTGTGCTGATTGAGCTGGATCTGAGACTGTGCTGATTGAGCTGGATCTGAGACTGTGCTGATTGAGCTGGATCTGAGACTGTGCTGATTGAGCTGGATCTGAGACTGTGCTGATTGAGCTGGATCTGAGACTGTGCTGATTGAGCTGGATCTGAGACTGTGCTGATTGAGCTGGATCTGAGACTGTGCTGATTGAGCTGGGGTTTGAGACTGTGCTGATTGAGCTGGGGTTTGAGGCTGTGCTGATTGAGCTGGGGTTTGAGGCTGTGCTGATTGAGCTGGGGTTTGAGGCTGTGCTGATTGAACTGGAGTCTGAGACTGCTGATTGAGCTGGGGTTTGAGACTGTGCTGATTGAGCTGGATCTGAGGCTGTGCTGATTGAGCTGGAGTTTGAGACTGTGCTGATTGAGCTGGGGTTGAGGCTGTGCTGATTGAGCTGGGGTTTGAGGCTGTGCTATTAGCCGACATAACAAATGCAGAAATTCCATTCCAGTCTTAACTTGAATAACAAAATTTACCCATACTTAATCTGCCCTACAGAAAAAGCCGAAATGAAGCAACACGCGCAGACACTCAACAATTAGAAAATGAAATCAAATCCATATAATGTAATTATCTTTTTACACATACACGACAGAGAATACGGTGTATTGGTAGCACCAGAAAAAACAATAGCACAGTGCCGCAGCAAAGCAAAACATAGATTTTGGCTAGTAACAAATTTTGATTGCATAACACATGCCATTACTTCACACGATTAAATAAACTGTAGCCTGTAGAAAAGTTTGTGTACAGAATCAATTAAACATAGTCAAGAAGCGGTAGAAAAATGTATTGCACAGTTTAATAGCATCTGACAAAAAATAACTGATTGAGATAGAATGAAAGAAAGCGGTTGAAAGTCTGAATAAATTGATAATACCAGTTGGAAACAAGTGCAATATTATTGTTACTGATGAAAATGTATTTAATAAATATAGCAAAATATACATAAGCTTTCCGACATAATAGAGTCGCTAGCCAATGCTCTCGGAAAAGTTAAGCAGAACTGGCCGCGGTTAGTACATAGCTGAACTTGTGGCAGAACTACACAGGCTGGGATTCACATCTTATTTCTCTATTTTCCAATAGCTACCAAAGTAGAGATGAAAGAGATATCGAACAGAAGATATCAAAAGTCGATGAATAATGAGAAACAAAATAAGGTAGAATGCCTACAGATATGTAGAGAAATAGAATTAACATAAGTACATTGTAGAAAAAAAATATTTTAATGGAATCGATTTCAGCTAGTCAGCTAGCTAGCAGTCACACAGGGGGTGTGTAGCGGCCCTGACCGAATGTACATCCCCCAAAAGACACGGAGTCAAAGCCTTATCAAAGCCTTAGAAGTCCACATTGCGCCTATTAGCGCTGTAACCGGGCAGCCTCGGCCCGTTATTATTAATCTGGCTGACAGCATCTCCAACAGCGGCTGAGCCGGCCGTGAAATCGTCAACAGACGTCGCCAGTCGGTAGCGCGACCTGAGCAATGCAAACAGCAGCAGTCCGCCAAGCTGTATGCCGCTGAGTAGGTAGAAGTAGAAATCCATGTGGCACTCGGCGCAAATCCGGGTTGGATCAGTGGAACAGGCTAGGCGGCAGTTCGGGTTGCCCTGCTCGGACGGCTGGAACCAGACGCCAGCCCCGGCCAGACCCGAGACCAGCGCCACGCCTACGAAGCTGCCGCAGCCGCAGGTGAACCAGAATAAGCCAGTAATTAGGCCTTTCATGTTGCGAGGCGCGCCCTGTGTGCGTGTGTTTGCAGTGCTTGACTTGATTTGGCTGTTAATTACTGCAGGACTGCGGTGACAACAGATACCTGCTGGGTTGTCGGCCTGCCTATACCGCAACTACACCTGTATGGCCCTGTCTTTTGGTCCATTCTGGCTCGATTTGACTACTGCTCGGTCTGTCTTTGACCTGCCAACCTGTTTCTTTGCCTGTTTTTCAGTCTGTCTTTCGGTTTATTGGAGCCTCATGGTGTCTCTTACGAAAGACCCGTAGTGTCTGACTTGTCCGCCTGTCTGTCTGTCTATCTGTCTGTCTGTCTGTCTGTCTGTCTGTCTGTCTGTCTGACTTGTCCGCCTGTCTTAGTGTCTTAGTGTCTGTCTGTCTGTCTGTCTGTCTGTCTGTCTGTCTGTCTGTCTGTCTGACTTGTCCGCCTGTCTTAGTGTCTTAGTGTCTTAGTGTCTGTCTGTCTGACTTGTCCGCCTGTCTTAGTGTCTTAGTGTCTGTCTGTCTGTCTGTCTGTCTGTCTGTCTGTCTGTCTGTCTGTCTGTCTGACTTGTCCGCCTGTCTTAGTGTCTTAGTGTCTTAGTGTCTGTCTGTCTGACTTGTCCGCCTGTCTTAGTGTCTTACTGTCTGTCTGTCTGTCTGTCTGTCTGTCTGTCTGTCTGTCTGTCTGTCTGTCTGACTTGTCCACCTGTCTGTCTGTCTGTCTGACTTGTCCGCCTGTCTTAGTGTCTGTCTGTCTGTCTGTCTGACTTGTCCGCCTGTCTTAGTGTCTGTCTGTCTGTCTGTCTGACTTGTCCGCCTGTCTTAGTGTCTGTCTGTCTGTCTGTCTGACTTGTCCACCTGTCTTAGTGTCTTAGTGTCTTAGTGTCTTAGTGTCTGTCTGTCTGTCTGACTTGTCCGCCTGTCTGTCTGTCTGTCTGTCTGTCTGTCTGTCTGTCTGTCTGTCTGTCTGTCTGTCTGTCTGTCTTGTCCGCCTGTCTTAGTGTCTTAGTGTCTGTCTGTCTGTCTGTCTGACTTGTCCACCTGTCTTAGTGTCTTAGTGTCTTAGTGTCTGTCTGTCTGTCTGTCTGTCTGACTTGTCTGTCTGTCTGTCTGTCTGTCTGTCTGTCTGTCTGTCTGTCTGTCTGTCTGTCTGTCTGACTTGTCCGCCTGTCTTAGTGTCTTAGTGTCTTAGTGTCTGTCTGTCTGTCTGTCTGTCTGTCTGTCTGTCTGTCTGTCTGTCTGTCTGTCTGTCTGTCTTAGTGTCTGTCTGTCTGTCTGTCTGACTTGTCCGCCTGTCTTAGTGTCTTAGTGTCTTAGTGTCTGTCTGTCTGTCTGTCTGTCTGTGTGTCTTAGTGTCTTAGTGTCTTAGTGTCTGTCTGTCTGTCTGTCTGTGTCTGTCTGTCTGTCAGCTGTGCCATGTGGATTTCTACACCAGCTGGGCCACAGTCAGCTCACCTGAAAGGCCAGCCGCAGGCAGGCAACGGGCATAAAAGCTTCGGCCGTACCCATCAGGCAGTACTGGGGCACCTGCCACATTATGCTAACATTAGCTGCCGTATAATTCATATTGCCAATTTGCTGTTGAACATAGTCCACAGGCCAGAGATTGGTTGAATTGCCCCACAGGACGCTGAGCCGGTAGGACTCGAGCACGCCGGCGCAGAGCACGGAGGCCAAGGCGATGGACATGCCTAATAGGATCTGCGTAGCCAGACTGGGGTGCTTGCCCCGCCGCTCAAGCCAGGGGAATACCAGCTTAGTCAATAGCGGAATCAGCGCTATGATCACCACAATGTCGCACAGCGATAGCCAAGCCGGCGGAATTGTCCGGTAGCGGCGCGGAAAATGTTCGCTATTGAGCCGTCCAGCTGCAGGCGGAGGTGCAGGCCCTGGCGGCGGGGTTCATAGTGGGGTAATGCAGTCACTGATCAGTCAGTCTCAAACCATCAGAAGTCACTCAGTCAATGATCAGTCACCCTCAAACCATCAGAAGTCACTCAGTCAATGATCAGTCACTCTCAAACCATCAGAAGTCACTCAGTCAATGATCAGTCACTCTCAAACCATCAGAAGTCACTCAGCCAATGATCAGTCAGTCTCAAACCATCAGAAGTCACTCAGTCAATGATCAGTCACTCTCAAACCATCAAAAGTCACTCAGTCACTGATCAGTCACCCTCAAACCATCAGAAGTCACTCAGCCAATGATCAGTCAGTCTCAAACCATCAGAAGTCACTCAGTCACTGATCAGTCACTCTCAAACCATCAGAAGTCACTCAGCCAATGATCAGTCACTCTCAAACCATCAAAAGTCACTCAGCCAATGATCAGTCACTCTCAAACCATCAAAAGTCACTCAGCCAATGATCAGTCACCCTCAAACCATCAAAAGTCACTCAGTCAATGATGAGTCACTCTCAAACCATCAAAAGTCACTTAGCTAATGATCAGTCACCCTCAAACCATCAAAAGTCACTCAAGTCAATGATCAGTCACTCTCAAACCATCAAAAGTCACTTAGCTAATGATCAGTCACCCTCAAACCATCAAAAGTCACTCAAGTCAATGATCAGTCACTCTCAAACCATCAAAAGTCACTCAGTCAATGATCAGTCACTCTCAAACCATCAAAAGTCACTCAGTCAATGATCAGTCACTCTCAAACCTTCAAAAGTCACTCAGTCAATGATCAGTCACTCTCAAACCATCAGAAGTCACTCAGTCAATGATGAGTCACTCTCAAACCATCAAAAGTCACTCAGTCAATGATCAGTCACTCTCAAACCATCAAAAGTCACTCAGTCAATGATCAGTCACTCTCAAACCATCAGAAGTCACTCAGTCAATGATGAGTCACCCTCAAACCATCAGAAGTCACTCAGTCAATGATCAGTCACCCTCAAACCATCAGAAGTCACTCAGTCAATGATCAGTCACCCTCAAACCATCAAAAGTCACTCAGTCAATGACCAGTCACTCTCAAACCATCAAAAGTCACTACATAAAACCGCAACTACATATCCCATCACATTTTAACACCAGACAGCAATAACAGACGCATAATAAATGTTACCTGCACCAGATAGGTACTCTGCATTTGAAAATACAGCAGCCAATAGGGTATAATGCTGACAAAGATGAGTACAACTCTAAGCAGCGCCCGAACGTCGTGCACCTCGCCCTCGTGAAGCGGCCGCCGTGACGAGCGCAATCCAGCCAGTCGTCGTACGCGCCGCATGCAATCGCATTGGCGCAGAATCGCCCGAACCGCTGCCGCTATTATTCGAGTCGGATTCGCCATCAGCCAGCAGCCTCCGCTTCCGCTGCCTGCGCAACCGGAAGCTGGCTGACACGGCCGCAGCCAGCAGGCGCACCACCCTAGTCAGCAGGCTGCCAGCCGGCTTGCGCAGTCTAAACATTGGCCGGCAGGCTACAAAGGCTAATGACGCTATCGTCATGGCAACCGCGGCACCAGGTAACCGGCTAGTCGGCCATCTTTGCCAAGATTCTGCTGAGTGTAGGTTAAAAAGAAATAAGCGGCAAACGAGCCAACATTGCAGGCCCAGTAGAACCAGTTGAAGAAGCGGCTCTGCTCAACAGGGTCTTTGATTTGTTGAGCGCCCAGCGGGGATAAATTGGCTTTGAGGGCGCCGCTGCCGATGGCGAGGCAGCAGAGGCTGGCGATCACGATCGGGGAGCAGTTCTGCTCGAACATGTTGCCGCCTGTGGAATTCTCGTCCTGGATGAGCTTGCTGCAAATGTTGCCGAGTTGTTGATGCGGAACAGAAATTTGATTAAACAATTTCCCGGGACTAAATTTTTAATAAGAAACTTCCAGGCATGAAATAGGGTAGGAGAATTAATTCCCCAGGTAAAATCAGGGAGAATAATTACCTAAATAAAATCGGGAGAATAATTCCCCAAGTAAAATCGGGGAACTTAAATCCCCAGGTAAAATAGGAAAGAATAATTTCCCAGGTAAAATAGGAAAGAATAATTCCCCAGGTAAAATAGGAAAGAATAATTTCCAAGGTAAAATAGGAAAGAATAATTTCCCAGGTAAAATAGGAAAGAATAATTCCCCAGGTAAAATAGGAAAGAATAATTTCCAAGGTAAAATAGGAAAGAATAATTCCCAGGTAAAATAGGAAAGAATAATTCCCCAGGTAAAATACGAAAGAATAATTCCCCAGGTAAAATACGAAAGAATAATTCCCCAGGTAAAATAGGAAAGAATAATTCCCCAGGTAAAATAGGAAAGAATAATTCCTCAGGTAAAATAGGAAAGAATAATTCCCCAGGTAAAATAGGAAAGAATAATTCCCCAGGTAAAATAGGAAAGAATAATTCCTCAGGTAAAATACGAAAAGATAATTCCCCAGGTAAAATAGGAAAGAATAATTCCCCAGGTAAAATACGAAAGAATAATTCCCCAGGTAAAATACGAAAGAATAATTCCCCAGGTAAAATAGGAAAGAATAATTCCTCAGGTAAAATAGGAAAGAATAATTCCTCAGGTAAAATACGAAAGAATAATTCCCCAGGTAAAATAGGAAAGAATAATTCCTCAGGTAAAATAGGAAAGAATAATTCCCCAGGTAAAATAGGAAAGAATAATTCCCCAGGTAAAATAGGAAAGAATAATTCCTCAGGTAAAATAGGAAAAGATAATTCCCCAGGTAAAATAGGAAAGAATAATTCCCCAGGTAAAATAGGAAAGAATAATTCCCCAGGTAAAATAGGAAAGAATAATTCCCCAGGTAAAATAGGAAAGAATAATTCCTCAGGTAAAATAGGAAAGAATAATTCCCCAGGTAAAATAGGAAAGAATAATTCCTCAGGTAAAATAGGAAAGAATAATTCCCCAGGTAAAATAGGAAAGAATAATTCCTCAGGTAAAATAGGAAAAGATAATTCCCAGGTAAAATAGGAAAGAATAATTCCCCAGGTAAAATAGGAAAGAATAATTCCCAGGTAAAATAGGAAAGAATAATTCCTCAGGTAAAATAGGAAAAGATAATTCTCCAAACAAAATTCTGTGAGAATAATTTCCCAGGCAAAAGGGGAGAATAATCCCCCAAAAAAAAACGGGGAACATAATTCCCTCGGTAAAATAGGAAATAATAATTGCCCCAGGTAAGATAAGGGAGAGTAATTTCCTAGTTAAAATCGGGGAAAATAATTCCCGTGTAAAATCGGGGAGAATAATCCCCCGGTAAAAACTCAAAAAGAGAATAATTCCCCAGGTAAAATTGGGGAGAAAAATCCCCCCTGATAAAAAATCAAAAAGGAGAATAATTCCCCAGGTAAATTTGGGGAGAAAAATCCCCTGATAAAAACTCAAAAGGAGAATAATTCCCCAGGTAAAATTGGGGAGAAAAATCCCATAAGCATAAAACCTATTAAAAAGCCGTGCCAATACAAACATGCACAACAAGCCCACAGCCTCTCACCTGGGAAAGCTAGCAGTCCTGACTATGCTAGCATTAACAATGCCAGAATTCAAATGGCCGCACAATGCACTGGTATGCCCATATCTCTCCAACAATAGCAACACGGGCAGGCCGCACAATCCAATCAGATAGATAAGAAATCCCAAAGCGCAGGTGTTGAACGCGCCTAGCCAGGTGTCGCTAAGCCAGCCGAAGAACAGCGACAAGCCGTAGGCCAGGCCGGACATAAACAGCGAGGCGGAGGCGGCAACGTAGCTGACCCAGAGGAACGGCCACTGGCCGAGGGTCAGCACCAGATTAGCCGTGGCGCCGTAGAATGCCAGGCGTTCCAGCAGTTCAACTAGCAGTATCGTCAGGCTGGCTGCCCGACTGCGTCGACGGGCGAGAAGGCGCTGACGGCGGATAGCGTCGGCGCCGCCAGACTGGCCGGAGATGAGCAGCGGGGTGGCTTCGTCAGCCGACGATGCGTTGGCGTTGGCGCCGCCGATCGACGAAGTCGACGGCCGGTAGAGCATGCTTGCACTTGGCACAGTCTCCGGCTATGGGGGCCGGCTGCAGTTCGGGTTCGGGCGAGGCCTCTGTTCTCGGCTGTGCACTTATTTATATCTGTGAACTAAACTCTGTCACAAATCTTCTAATCTTCTCACAAAGTTTCCAATCTATTCCAAGATTGCTAATCCCGAAGCTTCTAATCTCGAAGATTGCTAATCCCGAAGCTTCTAATCTCGAAGATTGCTAATCCCGAAGCTTCTAATCTCGAAGATTGCTAATCCCGAAGCTTCTAATCTCGAAGATTGCTAATCCCGAAGCTTTCTAATCCCGAAGCTTCTTTATCCCAAAGCTTCCTAATCCCAAAGCTTCCTAATCCCAAAGCTTCCTAATCCCAAAGCTTCCTAACCCCAAAGCTTCCTAATCCCGAAGCTTCCTAATCCCAAAGCTTCCTAGTCCCGAAGCTTCCTAATCTCGAAGCTTCCTAATCCCAAAGCTTCCTAATCCCAAAGCTTCCTAATCCCGAAGCTTCCTAATCCCGAAGCTTTCTAATCCCGAAGCTTCTTTATCCCAAAGCTTCCTAATCCCAAAGCTTCCTAATCCCAAAGCTTCCTAATCCCAAAGCTTCCTAATCCCGAAGCTTCCTAATCTCGAAGCTTCCTAATCCCAAAGCTTCCTAACCCCAAAGCTTCCTAATCCCGAAGCTTCCTAATCCCAAAGCTTCCTAATCCCGAAGCTTCCTAATCTCGAAGCTTCCTAACCCCAAAGCTTCCTAATCCCAAAGCTTCCTAATCCCAAAGCTTCCTAATCCCAAAGCTTCCTAACCCCAAAGCTTCCTAATCCCGAAGCTTCCTAATCCCAAAGCTTCCTAATCCCGAAGCTTCCTAATCTCGAAGCTTCCTAATCCCAAAGCTTCCTAATCCCAAAGCTTCCTAATCCCAAAGCTTCCTAACCCCAAAGCTTCCTAATCCCAAAGCTTCCTAATCCCAAAGCTTCCTAATCTCGAAGATTGCTAATCCCGAAGCTTTCTAATCCCGAAGCTTCTTTATCCCAAAGCTTCCTAATCCCAAAGCTTCCTAATCCCGAAGCTTCCTAATCTCGAAGCTTCCTAATCCCAAAGCTTCCTAACCCCAAAGCTTCCTAATCCCGAAGCTTCCTAATCCCAAAGCTTCCTAATCTCGAAGCTTCCTAATCCCAAAGCTTCCTAATCCCAAAGCTTCCTAATCCCAAAGCTTCCTAATCCCAAAGCTTCCTAATCCCAAAGCTTCCTAATCCCAAAGCTTCCTAATCCCGAAGCTTCCTAATCTCGAAGCTTCCTAATCCCAAAGCTTCATAATCCCAAAGCTTCCTAATCCCAAAGCTTCCTAATCCCGAAGCTTCCTAATCTCGAAGCTTCCAAATCCCGAAGCTTCCTAATCCCGAAGCTTCCTAATCCCGAAGCTTCCTAATCCCAAAGCTTCCTAATCCCAAAGCTTCCTAATCCCGAAGCTTCCTAATCCCAAAGCTTCCTAATCCCAAAGCTTCCTAATCCCGAAGCTTCCTAATCTCATAGCTTTTTAATCCCAAAGCTTCCTAATCCCAAAGCTTCCTAATCCCAAAGCTTCCTAATCCCGAAGCTTCCTAATCCCAAAGCTTCCTAATCCCAAAGCTTCCTAATCCCGAAGCTTCCTAATCTCAAAGCTTTTTAATCCCGAAGCTTCCTAATCTCAAAGCTTTTTAATCCCGAAGCTTCCTAATCTCCAAGCTTCCTAATCCCAAAGCTTCCTAATCTCAAAGCTTCCTTAATCTCGAAGCTTCCTAATCTCGAAGCTTCCTAATCTCAAAACTTCCTAATCTCGAAGCTTCCTAATCTCAAAACTTCCTAATCTCAAAACTTCCTAATCTCAAAGCTTCCTTAATCTCGAAGCTTCCTAATCTCGAAGCTTCCTAATCTCAAAACTTCCTAATCTCGAAGCTTCCTAATCTCAAAACTTCCTAATCTCAAAACTTCCTAATCTCAAAACTTCCTAATCTCGAAGCTTCCTAATCCCAAAGCTTCCTAATCTCAAAACTTCCTAATCTCGAAGCTTCCTAATCTCAAAACTTCCTAATCTCAAAACTTCCTAATCTCGAAGCTTCCTAATCCCAAAGCTTCCTAATCTCAAAGCTTCCTTAATCTCGAAGCTTCCTAATCTCGAAGCTTCCTAATCTCAAAACTTCCTAATCTCGAAGCTTCCTAATCCCAAAGCTTCCTAATCTCAAAACTACCTAATCCCGAAGCTTCACATTGTCTTAAAAGTCCTGCTAGTCAATTTCGCTAGCTCATAAGCTTGAAAATTTGGATGATTTAAGCTTAGAAACATCGCCGATCTTGTGAATTTTCAATTAACTGAAAGTATAACCCATGATTGTCAACTGAGATACAGTTGATAAAGTTTGGCCAAACAGAGGTTTATCGTCGTGTATGAAATCGAGGGTTCCGATAAGAGTTGTTAGTCCAGATGCGAGTTCAATAACTACAAAAATTTGATATGCCTTATCAACACTCTTATCCTTATAGACTGGCCTCAATGAACAAAGAAATCCATAAATAGAGCTTGTTGGACTACGTTTATCAGTTCATTAACTAAATTAGAAACAGACGGAAAACTCAGAGTAGATTAATTCATTTCATATACCTATCTTAAATTCGAGTTCAGTTGGCTCTAGAGCACAGAATATCAATTCAAATGTATAGAATCAGGATGCGATTTTGAGTTAAGGAAAATCCGCAATCAGGATGCGATTTTGAGTTAAGGAAAATCCGCAATCAGGATGCCATTTTGAGTTTAGGGGGATCCGCAATCAGGATGTCATTTTGAGTTTAGGGGGATCCGCAATCAGGATGTCATTTTGAGTTTAGGGGGATCCGCAATCAGGATGCCATTTTGAGTTTAGGGGGATCCGCAATCAGGATGCTAGTTTCAGTTTAGGGGATCCGCAATCAGGATGCCAGTTTGAGTTTAGGGGGATCCGCAATCAGGATTTCATTTTGAGTTAAAGAAAATCCGCAATCAGGATGCCATTTTGAGTTTAGAGGGATCCGCAATCAGGATGCCATTTTGAGTTTAGGGGGATCCGCAATCTGGATGCCAGTTTGAGTTTAGGGGGATCCGCAATCAGGATACCATTTTGAGTTTAGGGGGACCCGCAATCAGGATGCGATTTTTAGTTTAGGGGGGTCCGCAATCAGGATACCATTTTGAGTTAGGGGGGATCCGCAATCAGGATGCGATTTTTAGTTTAGGGGGGTCCGCAATCAGGATGCGATTTTGAGTTTAGGGGACCCGCAATCAGGATGCGATTTTGAGTTTAGGGGATCCGCAATCAGGATGCGATTTTGAGTTTAGGGAGATCCGCAATCAGGATGCCATTTTGAGTTTAGAGGGATCCGCAATCAGGATGCGATTTTGAGTTTAGAGGGATCCGCAATCAGGATGCGATTTTGAGTTTAGGGGATCCGCAATCAGGATGCCATTTTGAGTTTAGAGGGATCCGCAATCAGGATGCGATTTTGAGTTTAGGGGGATCCGCAATCAGGATGCTAGTTTGAGTTTAGGGGATCCGCAATCAGGATGCTAGTTTCAGTTTAGGGGGATCCGCAATCAGGATGCTAGTTTGATTTTAGGGGGATCCGCAATCAGGATGCCAGTTTCAGTTTAGGGGGATCCGCAATCAGGATGCCAGTTTCAGTTTAGGGGGATCCGCAATCAGGATGCCAGTTTCAGTTTAGGGGGATCCGCAATCAGGATGCCAGTTTCAGTTTAGGGGGATCCGCAATCAGGATGCTAGTTTGAGTTTAGGGGGATCCGCAATCAGGATGCTAGTTTCAGTTTAGAGGGATCCGCAATCAGGATGCTAGTTTGATTTTAGGGGGATCCGCAATCAGGATGCCAGTTTCAGTTTAGGGGGATCCGCAATCAGGATGCCAGTTTCAGTTTAGGGGGATCCGCAATCAGGATGCTAGTTTGAGTTTAGGGGGATCCGCAATCAGGATGCCATTTTGAGTTTAGGGGATCCGCAATCAGGATGCCATTTTGAGTTTAGAGGGATCCGCAATCAGGATGCCATTTTGAGTTTAGGGAGATCCGCAATCAGGATGCTAGTTTGAGTTTAGGGGGATCCGCAATCAGGATGCTAGTTTCAGTTTAGGGGGATCCGCAATCAGGATGCCAGTTTGAGTTTAGGGGGATCCGCAATCAGGATTTCATTTTGAGTTAAGGAAAATCCGCAATCAGGATGCCATTTTGAGTTTAGGGGATCCGCAATCTGGATGCCAGTTTGAGTTTAGGGGGATCCGCAATCAGGATACCATTTTGAGTTAGGGGGATCCGCAATCAGGATGCGATTTTTAGTTTAGGGGGTCCGCAATCAGGATGCGATTTTGAGTTTAGGGGACCCGCAATCAGGATGCGATTTTGAGTTTAGGGGGATCCGCAATCAGGATGCGATTTTGAGTTTAGGGGGATCCGCAATCAGGATGTCATTTTGAGTTGAGAGGGATCCGCAATCAGGGTGCCAGTTTGAGTTTAGAGGGATCCGCAATCAGGATGCCATTTTGAGTTGAGAGGGATCCGCAATCAGGATGCCAGTTTGAGTTTAGAGGGATCGCAATCAGGATGTCATTTTGAGTTTAGAGGGATCCGCAATCAGGATGTCATTTTGAGTTTAGAGGGATCCGCAATCAGGATGTCATTTTGAGTTTAGAGGGATCCGCAATCAGGATGCCATTTTGAGTTTAGGGGATCCGCAATCAGGATGTCATTTTGAGTTGAGAGGGATCCACAATCAGGATTTCATTTTGAGTTAAGGAAAATCCGCAATCAGGATGCCATTTTGAGTTTAGGGGGATCCGCAATCTGGATGCCAGTTTGAGTTTAGGGGGATCCGCAATCAGGATGCGATTTTGAGTTTAGGGAGATCCGCAATCAGGATGCTAGTTTGAGTTTAGGGGGATCCGCAATCAGGATGCCATTTTGAGTTTAGGGGGATCCGCAATCAGGATGCCATTTTGAGATTAGGAGGATCCGCAATCAGGATGCCATTTTGAGTTTAGGGGGATCCGCAATCAGGATGCTAGTTTCAGTTTAGGGGGATCCGCAATCAGGATGCCATTTTGAGTTTAGGGGGATCCGCAATCAGGATGCTAGTTTGATTTAGGGGATCCGCAATCAGGATGCCAGTTTCAGTTTAGGGGGATCCGCAATCAGGATGCCAGTTTCAGTTTAGGGGGATCCGCAATCAGGATGCCATTTTGAGTTTAGGGGGATCCGCAATCAGGATGCCATTTTGAGTTTAGGGAGATCCGCAATCAGGATGCTAGTTTCAGTTTAGGGGGATCCGCAATCAGGATGCTAGTTTGATTTTAGGGGGATCCGCAATCAGGATGCCAGTTTCAGTTTAGGGGATCCGCAATCAGGATGCCAGTTTCAGTTTAGGGGGATCCGCAATCAGGATGCCAGTTTCAGTTTAGGGGGATCCGCAATCAGGATGCCAGTTTCAGTTTAGGGGATCCGCAATCAGGATGCCAGTTTCAGTTTAGGGGGATCCGCAATCAGGATGCTAGTTTCAGTTTAGGGAGATCCGCAATCAGGATGCTAGTTTCAGTTTAGGGGGATCCGCAATCAGGATGCTAGTTTCAGTTTAGGGGGATCCGCAATCAGGATGCTAGTTTCAGTTTAGGGGGATCCGCAATCAGGATGCCGGTTTGAGTTTAGGGGGATCCGCAATCAGGGTGCCAGTTTGAACCTATGAGTCTAAAATGAAGATGCTATTTAGATTGGAAAATCTACGATATACAGAAAAGTAATATTTAAATTAAGCACACACAGGAGAACAAAAATTCCAATAAAACTGATCCAGTATGATTTATTGAATTCGCGTACAACGCCGCTGACAGTCTAACACAGTCATCAGGTTACTAAAGTACATTGAGAGTTACAAAATTCAAAGCTACCATTTCGCGGCAGCTTTACTAGCCCTGGCGTGCATATTGCCATACACTTTGCTAGGCGGACTGCCCAGAATGAGGTCGCACACTGTACGCTTGGCCGCTTGAACATTGTCGTAGGCGCCCAGTATGTGAATAGTGTGATCGGCCACCACTATGCGAGTCTTGGTGGCATTCTCTATCATGAATTTTGTCCGGCCACTCTTGCCAGCCACCCGGCCGATTGCGCGGGACACGTGATCGCCTTTCAGCGAGGGCTTCACGTCCGCCACGGTGAACGTGTCGATGTAGAGATCGTCCAGCCTGACTAGCGCCAGCGCGTCGCCAATCTGGAAGCCTTTAACGAAAGCGTCAACCAAATCGGCGCCTTTCTGCAGGTGGCCGTCGTCTTTGGTCAGGGGCGAATTGCGCAGCTCAACAGCCCAGACTGGACGGCGTGTGATGCAGCGGCACTGCAGGTTGAGCTGCTCAACCAGTATGCGGCACAGCTCCGGCCATTGCTGACGCAGAGGAGTTCGCCGATTAGGCGGGATCACAATGCTGCGCTTCTCAACAAACGGGCGAGACCGCTTAGCCAATGGCGGCAGCATTTCAATATCGGCGGCCGCGGCATCTGCCTGCTGCTGCTGCTGTCGCTTACGCTTCAGACCGCCGCCAGCTGCTGGAGCTGGGGCTGGGGCTGCTGCTGCTGCTGGGGCTGTGTCGGTCTCCATGGCATAAAGAGGGCAAAAAAATCATTAAAATCAGTGGGTCATTTAAATTTAAACTCTTTTTTTTAACAAGTACAAGAGGCCTAATCCTGAATAGTTTTATCTTCAGCAGACATTCAACAGATTTTACTAGGAAACGAGGTGACAAAATTTCAATTTGCTTTTTTAATTTATAGTCTTATGACTAGAGATAGAATGATATTCTAATCAAAAAATTATTGATCTTGTCTAGACTCAACTCTTAACACATTAGGCACAAAAGTATCTACATAAAATAAAAAAGGTGGGTGAAAACTAACTTACGATAACTTTGCAAAAAAAATTGATTTGATTTTGTTGCCAAGTTGTGTCAACTTTTATCATGACAAGCTAATGACATGGTAGAAAAACAAAATATGTTTGTAGGACTAGGTAAAAGTCTGTCAAATATGATAACAGTTTCCCCTTGGGTATTGAGTCTCTAGTTGACAAGCTGCAAATACAACTTGAATTTGTTACTTTGGAAAACAATGGCTGGAAAACCAGCTGCACCAACATTATTTCTACAAATTGAAAAATTGCACAGTCCACAAGAATCCAAAAAGACAATTGTTAACTAGCAAAACATCTTGCAGGGCATTTGCTGTGAGTTTGTAGAGTACCACCCAATGTAGCTTAGTGGCCTGTGACACAACATTAGGATTGATATTATTTTTATTTTATAGGAAATACTGCTAGAGCGAGGGTGCCTTACAGATGACAAACTGGTAAGATGATGAAGTGTCCAGGAACCTCTTGAGTAGAGTTATTCCTCCCAATGGCCTAGTCCTAGCCTCTTGAGTTATTCCTCCCAATGGCCTAGTCTATTAGACTATTAGAATATATTAGTCTATTAGGCCTACAGTCATTTTGGTGACAAGATGTTTCGGTGACAAACAAAAGTCATTTCAGTGACAAGAAAAATACATTTTGGTGATATAGCCATTTTTTAATAGAAAATTAAGGCCTACCTTGAAAATCTTAATGGATATGAACCTAAACCAAAACAACTTGTCACCAAAATGACCAGTACCCCAGTTGAAATACCCCAGTCATTTCATCATCTGCCATTTCATCATCTGGGTGTCTGGGGTGCTCACCTCAACTATGGTCACTTCGACACTTTGTCATCTTAATGGATTCAACCTACTTTGGCAAAGGAATTTTTGGTGAAAGTCAATAATGACAAAAAAGACTTGCAGTGACCATTTCATCTAAAATTGATCCACTTTGGCAAAGGGTTATTTTTATTATTGGCAAAAGGCAAGCAATTATGCATTATATGCAGAGTAATTGTAACAAATTTAAAAATTGGTATCTATAAATAAAAAACAATTAAAATGAACAAATTGAGCAATTAAAATTGATTACTAAAATTAAAAGTCATTTGGGCCAAGACATTTAAAATAAAGTTAAATATATCCATTGTCATTGTACGTGTATCACAAAGTTAGGGTGCATTTAGGCGACTACACTTCTCCAACGGATGTTGGTATTTTGTGGCCTAGCCTGGCCAGCTGCAGCCTGGGCTGGGCCACAGCTTGATCACTTAATATAACAACTACATAATAATATTTTGCTGTAACCAGTTAAACAGGCAAACAAAATTTATATACCTGTTCTTCTAATCAAAATTTAATCTAGATCAGTTAATAAAAAAGATTGAAGATTTTTACACATTCCTATAGGTGCTTTTTCAAGAGAAAATCATCTTTTCAAAATGGACTTATTATTAGAAATGTGAATTATGGCTATTAAGACATTGACTTTGACATTGAGCCAACTGTATTAAGATTGCTTGCTTCCTGTATGCAGCCTGCCTATGTCCTACCTGTATTGTTTAGTAGGGTTATATCTACCTATTTCTTGTACTTATACCTGTACCTGTACTTGTACCTATATTTCTTGTACCTGTTCCTACCTAAATTCTTGTTTCTTCATGTTCCGTTTATTATTGTCTATATTTTTGTGCTGAAGGTAGAATACTTAGTTATTATACTACTACCCTTAAACATTTAGGGTCCATGAAGAACAGAAAATTCTTGTTCAAGGCATTATTGTTTTCATTTTTGTGCTGAAAGTAGAGCCTATTATTAACCTTCTACTTGTAGACTAAGCATCTATGGTCCATGAATAACATGAACTATATGCTTATGCTATGTTTTTAATTTTTTCCAGGCTTTTATCGGGGATCTGTATTACAAATTTTTGCCCAATAGGCCATTGCTGGATTTCATTCCTAAAGATATTGTTGTCAGCATTGAACTGTCTATCTGCTGCCTGTGTCCGTGGTGCTGCTAGTATCCTTGGCATAAAATTTGCTACTAGCAAAATTCAAATTGTGAAAGGTACTTTATTTCAATACCTGACTGAAGATAGTAATGCACTTGCATACAGTAATGGTATAGGCTAGCCATCTTTCACACTCAAAGTATGGAAGCTGATTGCCATCAGGATTTTTTAAAGCAGTGCAAGGCTACAAAAGCGGGTAAGGTGTGGCTTGAAAGCAATGGATGGAAGGTTGTTGACAAGGAAATATGTTGGCTGTCTGTTGTGAAACACATATCAAAGGCATTGAGGCATCTTGAATTGGCCTCATTGTTTTTGCCAGTGGAATTAATTTATATATTGAACATTTCTATCGCCTGCATTCAGCAGTTGCAAGCCAAAATTTGTGTAGCTGTAAAGGTACACAACATATATAAGTATCTTTTTGCCAAGATAGTTAATTTCTTTCACCGAAATGTGCATCTATGTAGATGAAAAATTCATCTTCACCAAAACGTCTTTCGCCAAAAATTCCATTGCCAAAATGGGCTGCACCCATCTTAATTAGCATGCACTACCTGAAGAGAGTCATTTCATCATCCATAAATCATATTATTAGTTTCAACTTCAAGTGAATTAATGTGGCAATCAAACATATTTACTTTGAATCCTTACAATCCCACTCATTTTGTCATCTCAATTGATAAAACATATCAATCGATCGGTTCTGCTTGCCGCAGCTTATAATTATTATTTTAAAAAAACTGTTTACACTAACTTAACTCCCACAGAGATGATTGGTTGATGACGAAGTATCCAACCAGGGTTTTTTTGTGCGCAGAGTGTGTGTATGCACCCTAAATTTTAAAATCGCACCCTGAAATTAAAAAAGTAGGTGCGGCACTGCCTTAAAATATGAAACAAAATAACTCTTTAAATCCTATTAAGTCATATAGGCGATATAGGGCCTAGCCTATGGCTATAGTATAGCCTTATGTAAGATATTAAAATATACATTTCCAGTTGTCTGAAGACTCAAGAGAAGTTGCACTCTGAGCCTTAAAATTGCACCTTGAAATTTGGCACAAGGTGCGATTTAGCACCTTGTCTCTGGCGAAAAAAAAACAGTATCCAACATAACTAAATATTTGGTCACTTCGTCATATTATTTTTCAAGCTACTTTGCTTCTGGTCACTTCGTCATCCGATATGACGAAATGGAATAGGCCCTAAAACGATCTGACCAGTGACCGCACAACTGTTGATATATTATAGGCATAGCCTGTAAGTGTAAGCAAAAATATTTAGATAAATATATATAATATACTTTACTCCCTGTCTGAAATTAAAACTGCGGGACAACTTTGTTTTTACTGAAAATGCAACTTAGTTTGCATTAAGTGCACTAAGCAAGTAAATCCCACTTGTGCTACGTAGTAACGTAAGATACGTGCAGTGTGCATTCATTTACAATTAAATATAAATTTCAGATACAAGTTTTTTATGTTTTAAATTAATGCATTGTTTAAGTAGGTATTTGTTAGGCCTAGCAAAATACGTTTTTATTTTGATCGACACAAGCTTTTTGTAAGGTGATTCCATGTTACTTTTATTTTCTAAAAAGCGTTGCTAACTCCACATTTAGAAATTTAACATTGTTTTAAATAACGAAAAACAAGCCACAAAAAAATCAGGTAAATTAAGGTTTAAAATGCAAAAAATATGGTATGTATTCTATATATTATACAACAATTATTTTTGCTGTATTTACGTCATTATAGTTTAAAATAAAATTAGGCAACTGTGGCGGTGACGCCACACGCGCGTATGCGCTCCAGCAGCCACCCCCAACCCCGGCCGGGGAGGCCGGCGCTATGTGCACGGTCGCTGTGCGTTGATTGGCTGCCCAGTGTACACCGCTGGCCTATATAACTTTAGACTTTTGTCTCGCGCGCCTCCACCCTGCTACTTCAAATAAATTTACGTGGCTCAACTCGCCACATTGGTGAGCCCGACTCTCAACCGCCTGTTTGAGAATAACTCCTCAGTATGTCAACTGAGTCTGCGGTAGCCCTCAAGCTGCCCACATTCTGGGCCAGCCAGCCTCGCGCCTGGTTCATCCAGGCAGAGGCGCAATTCGTCCTCCGCAACATCACGCAAGATGCTACCAAATACTTTCACCTCGTAGCCGCGCTGGACCAGCAGTCAGCCGAGCGCCTGCTGGACGTGCTTGAGACACCGCCGGCTGAGAATAAGTACGATACTCTCAAGGCCCGCCTCCTCGGCACATTCGGCCTGACACAGCAACAGCGTGCCAGCCGGCTGCTCAACCTGGCCGGCCTCGGTGACCGCCGCCCGTCCGAGCTCATGGACGAGATGCTGGCCCTGCTCGGCAACCATCGGCCCTGCATGCTCTTCGAGGAGCTTTTCCGCCAGCAGATGCCGGCCGACATTTGCATGGCACTCGTCTCCATGGATTTCGCTGACCCGCGCGCAGTTGCTTGACTCGCGGATGAACTCTGGGCGAGCCTGGCACAGCCCGCGGCCACCGCCACCCTGCCGCCTGAGCACCCGCCGGTAGTTGCTGCCACCGCCCGCCCGGCTTGCGCCAAGCCGAAGCAGCACCAGCCGAGGGAGGCCGACGGCCTCATCTGTTTCTTCCACCGGAAGTTCGGCGCCAAGGCCCGGCGTTGCGAGCCGCCCTGCCAGTTCTCGGGAAACGGGCCGGCCGGCCGTCAGTGAACGCCTCGACGGCCGGCAGCAACAACCTCCTGCTCATCCCCGACGTAGCCACGGGCCGGCGCTTCTTGGTCGACACCGGCGCTGAGGTGAGCATTTTTCCTGTCTCGGGGGCAGACGCCCGCTCGCACACACCCGGCCCGCCGCTTTTCGCGGCCAACGGCAGCCCGATCCGGACGTTCGGCAGCCGGACGCTGACGCTCGACCTCGGCGTCAAGGCCTGCACCTGGCCGTTCATCCTGGCCGAGTTGTCACGGCCGTTGATCGGCGCGGACTTCCTGCGGCACCTCGGCCTACTGGTGGACATGCCAAACCGCCGTCTGCTCGACACTAGCTCGCTGTCCAGCGCCTACCTGCTGCTCGGGTCCGGCCTGGCACCTCAGCTCGCCGCCGCCGTCGCTGGGGACCCGTACAGCCAGCTGCTCGCGGAGTTCCCGACGCTGACGGAGCCGAGTTTCCAGAAAGCCCGGCCGCTCCACGGGGTCCAACATCATGTTCCTACGACGGGCCCCCCTGTCCACGCCCGGGCGCGCCGCCTGCCGCCTGACAAGCTGGCGGTGGCCAAGGAGGAACTCGGCAACCTGGAGCAGCTGGGCATCGTGCGGCGGTCCTGCAGCCCCTGGTCGTCGCCGCTGCACATGGTGCCAAAGGCCTCCGGGGGTTGGCGGCCCTGCGGCGATTTCCGGCGGCTCAACGACGCCACGGTGCCCGACCGCTACCCGGTGCCACACATTCAAGACTTTTCTGCGCGGCTGTCCGGGTGCAACATTTTCTCCAAGATCGACCTGGTGCGGGGCTACCATCAGATCCCGGTTGCCGAGGCCGACATCGCCAAGACGACCGTCATCACGCCATTCGGCCTGTTCGAGTTTCTCCGGATGCCATTCGGACTCAAAAACGCCGCCCAGGCCTTCCAACGGCTGATTGACACGGTCTGCCAGGGCTTGGACTTCGTGTTCGCCTATATCGACGACTTCCTAGTGGCGAGCAGCGGCCCTCAGCAGCATCTGGAGCACCTGCGCACGCTGTTTCAGCGCCTGGCAGACAACGGCCTCCTCATCAATCCAGCCAAGTGCCAGTTTGGCCGCAGCGAAATCGACTTTCTAGGCCACCGCATCAACAGCCGGGGCGCCATGCCGCTGCCAGACAAAGTCGAAGCCATCGCCCGATTCACTCCGCCCGCGACCGTCAAGGGCCTGCAAGAGTTTGCCGGCATGGTGAACGTCTATCACCGGTTCGTGCCGCGGGCCGCCCAGTTGCTGCGCCCTATCTATGGCGCCCTGGCCAGCAAGGACAAGATCGCTCAGTGGACACCGGAGCTGACGGACGCCTTCAACAGCACGAAGCAGGCCCTGGTTGACGCGACCATGCTTGCGCACCGGAGCCCGACGCCCTAACGGCGCTGACGGTCGACGCCTCGGACACCGCCATCGAGGCGGTTCTGGAGCAGCGTTTCGGCGAGGCCTGGCGGCCACTCGCCTTCTTCAGCCGCCAATTGCGACCGGCTGAACAAAAGTACAGCGCGTTCGACCGGGAGTTACCCGCTCTCTATCTGGCCACGCGGCATTTCCGCTACTTTTTGGAAGGCCGCATCTTCACCGCCTACACCGACCACAAACCCCTGGTCGCGGCCATGGCCAAGTTGTCGGATCCCTGGTCAGCGCGCCAGCAGCGGCACCTCGCATACGTGTCGGAGTTCACCACCGACATCCGGCACGTGGCGGGCAAGGACAATCCGGTGGCCGACGCCCTGTCCCACTGCACCATCGCCTCTGTGCAGCCGCTGCTCCCCGGCATCGACTACGCGGCCCTGGCACGCGCGCAGCGAGCAGACGATCCCGCGCTCGCCGGCACCGGCCTGCGGCTCGAGCGCGTGACGTTGCGTCCCGGCCTGGAGGTCATCTGCGACACCGTGACCGGCCGCCCGCGCCCGCTGGTGCCCACCGACTTCCGCCGCGCCTTTTTCGACGCAGTCCACGGCCTGGCGCACCCGTCCGTACGCAGTACGCGGCGCCTAGTGTCCGAGAAGTTCGTGTGGCCGGGAATCAACAGGGACGTCGGCCAATGGGCTCGCAGCTGCATCGCCTGCCAGACGGCTAAGGTGCAGCGCCACGTGACCGCCCCGCCCGCCAGCATCCCGGTGCCCAGCAGCCGTTTCGCGCACGTCCACATCGACCTTGTCGGACCGCTGCCGCAGTCCCGCGGCTTCACGCACCTGCTGACCGTCGTCGACAGGTTCTCCCGCTGGCCGGAGGCTTTCCCCTTGGCCGACACTTCCGCTGCCTCCTGCGCGTCCGCTTTCATCGCCGGTTGGATCGCCCGCTTCGGCGTGCCCAGTGACGTCACGTCCGACCGCGGCTGCACCACACCACCGCTTTTCACCCACAGGCTAACGGCCTGGTGGAACGCTTCCCTGATGGCGCGCCTGACCGGACCGACTTGGACCGACGAGCTGCCCTGGGCGTTGCTGGGCATCCGCACGGTTCCCAAGGAGGACATCGGCGCCTCCTCGGCCGAGCTGGTCTACGGCGCCCCGCTGACGGTACCGGGAGAATGCCTGCAGGCCGCGCCACCCGAGGGCTCTTACGACCAGTTCCTGGCCCGGCTACGCAGCGCGGTACAATCGTTCCGGCCGCCCGATCCAACCTCGCGTCATGGCCGCGTCGCTGCCTCCGTGCCTGCTGCCCTGGAGTCCTGCACGCACGTCTTCATCCGCCGCGACGGCCACCGGCCATCTCTGCAGCGGCCGTACTTCGGGCCCTTCAAGGTCCTTGAGCGCGGAGACAAGACCTTCCGCCTCGACCTGGGCACGCGGCAGGATCACGTGGCAGTGGACAGACTCAAGCCTGCGGCGCTCGATCCCGGCGAGGCGATTCCGGCTCCGGCTCTGCGGCCACAAGGCCGCCCCCGCCTGGACGGCCGGCCACAACTGCCACGTGGTGGAGACCCTCCGTTTGCAGCTGCGCACCCGCAAGCGCCGCCGGGGCTCCCACCGACGCGCCTCCCACCAGTGCAAGCGACCCGGCCTCCAGCGTCTGGTCGCCTCCAGCTTCCGCCTCGCCGGTGCCGCCCGACGCGGTTTCGGTCCAGGCCAGCGCTGGGGGGAGCCATGTGGTGGTCACGCCACACGCGCGTATGCGCTCCAGCAGCCACCCCCAACCCCGGCCGGGGAGGTCGGCGCCATGTGCATGGTCGCTGTGCGTTGATTGGCTGCCCAGTGTACACCGCTGGCTTATATAACTTTAGACTTTTGTCTCGCGCGCCTCCACCCTGCTACTTCAAATAAACTTTATGTGGCTCAACTCGCCACACAACAAATTTAATTTGGTCCTATTTAGGCAACTGCATTCGACAGAGGTTTGAAGACGACGTACATGTATGTAATTTATCTATTATCTGTTAGTATAATGTCCAATGAAAAAAGATGGTATATAGATGGTACTTTACCAGCTACATGTACATCCTATATACTAAAAATGAGTTGTCTGTGGGTATGCGATAGATTTCAGAAAAATTGGCTCAACCGATTTTCTTCAAACTTGCACCATTCGATCAGAAATTTTCCTGGGACGGTACATGCATCTTGGCTAAGAAATTGCTCAATTTTAAAGGGATTAATTATTCGAAAAACATGCTTTTTTGCAAAGGTCAAGCAAAATTTTCGACCTGAAATGCATTGTAAAAATGCTAGAGAAAAAACTGACTGACTGCATTTCAATTCTGATAAAGATTGCATCACAACAAGTTGAAAACAGTGCCGAAGAAATGCACACACGACTTGAATGAAATTGCGTAACCATATTGCTAACTCAAATTGAGACTGATACTGGCTGACTGAGAAATTGATTATGTCATAACTTTTTACTCCAATTGACTTGCTGTAAGAATTGAATTATAAGGGCCACAATTCATGTTCTCCAATTGAAAATAGATAGCCAAGATGCAAACAGACTGGAATGCTAATGTAGCGACCTGGGTTCGAATCTTAGTAGTGCAAAAAGATTTTTTTTATCAAAACACCTTAAAAACACAAAACTGCTAAACATAATAGAAGCGGAATGTCAAACATAGAAGAGCCACCATGTCAAACATAAAAGAGCCACCATGCCAAACATAAAATAAGCACTATGTCAAACATATACGTGACTCCATGTCAACGATTAAAAAGCCACCATGTCAAAACTAAACGAGCCACCACGTCTAACATTTATGTGACTTTATGTCAAACATTTAAGTGTCACCATATCAAACATCAAATAGCCACTTTGTCGAACATTAAAGAGCCACCGTGTCAAACATAAAAGAGCCACCATGTTAAACATAGAAGAGCCACCATGTCAAACATAAAATAGCCACCATGTCAGACATTAAAAAGCCACCGTATCAAACATAAAAGAGCCACCATGTAGAATATTAAAGAGCCACCATGAAGAACATTAAAGAGCCACCGTGTCAAACATTTGGGAGCCACCATGTCAGACATTAAAAAGCCACCATGTCGAACATAAAAGAGTTACCATGTAGAACATTAAAGAGCCACCATTTCAAACAGTAAAGAGCCACCATGTCAAACATTTAGGAGCCACCATGTCAAACATTTAAGAGCCACCATCTCAAACATATATGTGACTTTATGTCAAACTTTCAAGAGCCACCATTTCGAACATTAAATAGCCACTTTGTCAAACATTAGAGAGCCGCCATGTCAAACATAAAAGAGTCACCAGGTTAAACATTTAAGAGCCACCATGTCAAACATTAAAGAGCCACTATGTCAAAACATAAAAATGCCATCATGTCAGACATTAAAAGCCACCGTGTCAAACATAAAAGAGCCACCAGGTTAAACATTAAAGAGCCACCATGTCAAAAAATAAAGAGCCACCATGTTGAACATAAAAGAGCTACCATGTCAAACATTTAAGAGCTACCATGTCAAACATTTAAGAGCTACCATGTCAAACATTTAAGAGCTACCATGTCAAACATTTAAGAGCTACCATGTCAAACATTAAAGAGCCACTATGTCAAAACATAAAAGTGCCATCATGTCAAACATAAAAGAGCCACCATTTCGAACATTAAAGAGCCATCATTTCAAACAGTAAAGAGCCACCATGTCAAACATAAAAGAGCCACCATTTCGAACATTAAAGAGCCATCATTTCAAACAGTAAAGAGCCACCATGTCAAACATAAAAGAGCCACCATGTCAAACATTAAAAAGCCACTTTGTCTAACATTTAAGAGCCACCATGTCAGACATTAAAAAGCCACCGTATCAAACATAAAAGAGTTACCATGTAGAACATTAAAGAGCCACCATTGTCCATTTCAAACAGTAAAGAGCCACCATGTCAAACATAAAAGAGCCACCATGTCAAACATTAAAAAGCCACCATGTCGAACATAAAAGAGCCACCATGTAGAATATTGAAGAGCCACCATGAAGAACATTAAAGAGCCACCATGTCAAACATTTAAGAGCCACCATGTCAAACATTTAAGAGCCACCATCTCAAACATATTTGTGACTTTATGTCAAACTTTAAAGAGCCACCATTTCGAACATTAAATAGCCACTATGTCAAACATTAGAGAGCCGCCGTGTCAAACATAAGGAGCCACCAGGTTAAACATTAAAGAGCCACCATGTCAAACAATAAAGAGCCACCATGTAAAACATAAAAGAGCCACCATGTCAGACAATAAAAGCCACCGTGTCAAACATAAAAGAGCCACCAGGTTAAACATTAAAGAGCCACCATGTCAAAAAATAAAGAGCCACCATGTTGAACATAAAAGAGCTACCATGTCAAACATTTAAGAGCTACCATGTCAAACATTTAAGAGCTACCATGTCAAACATTAAAGAGCCACTATGTCAAAACATAATAGTGCCATCATGTCAAACCTAAAAGAGCCACCATGTCAAACATAAAAGAGCCACCATTTCGAACAGTAAAGAGCCACCATGTCAAGTATAAAAGAGCCACCATGTCAACATAAAAGAGCCACCATGTCAAACATTAAAGAGCCACCATGCCAAACATAAAAGATACACAATTTCAAACGTAAAAGTAAGCGAATTTTAAAGGAGCCACTATAATGCTAAGGAAATTGTCGCACTAGCTACTTATTGTCTGGTGGATGCTTGCTATTTGGGGATGCTATCTATCTGGGGGAGCTTGCTCTCTGGAAGATGCTTGCTATCTGGGGGATGCTTGCTATCTGGGGGAAGCTTGCTATCTTGGGGATGCTTGCTTTCTGGGGGATCCTTGCTATCTGGGGGGTGCTTGCTATCTGGGGGATGCTTGCTATCTGGGGGTGCTTGCTACCTTGGGGATGCTTGCTATCTGGGGGATGCTTGCTATTTGGGGGATGCTATCTATCTGGGGGATGCTTGCTATTTGGGGGATGCTATCTATCTGGGGATGCTTGCTATCTGGGGGATGCTTGCTATCTGGGGGATGCTTGCTATCTGGGGGATGCTTGCTATCTGGGGGATGCTTGCTATCTGGGAGATGCTTGCTATCTGGGGGATGCTTGCTATCTGGGGGATGCTTGCTATCTGGGGGATGCTTGCTATCTGGGGGATGCTTGCTATCTGGGGGATGCTTGCTATCTGGGGGATGCTTGCTGTCTTTTTGCATTGCACTTCATTTAAGTATTTTGTCTGTTTTCTTTGTGAATGCTTTATTTGGCTATCTTTTTGTTACTTGTAGAGAGCAGATATTCTATACAGATGTCCCCCAACGGGGGGCGAAGATTGCTAGTCCTATATACTAAAAATGGTCTGTCTGTGTCTATGTGATCGATTAGAGAAAAAATGGCTGGACCGATTTTGTTCGAACTTGCACTGTTCGATCAGAAATTTTCCCGTGACTGTACATGCATCGTGGCTAAGAAATTTCTCGATGCTAAAGGCATTAAATATTCGAAAAACATGCTTTTTTGCAAAGGTCAAGCAAACTTTTCGACTTGAAATGCATTGTAAGAATGCTAGAGAAAAAACTGACTGGTTGAATTCTGATTCTGAAATAGATTGCATCATAACTGAATTGTAACTCCGACTTGAATTGAAAATGCAGTGTGGAAGCGTAGCACCAGACTTGATTTAAATTGCGTAACCATATTGTTAACTGATACTGACTGACTGAGAAACTGATTATGTCATAACTGCTTCGTGTGATTTACTCTATGCTTGGATTTTAAAGTGTTGAATTATATAAGTGCAAAATTTGATGTTATCAAAACGATGAGAGCTAGCCTAGAGGTGAACAAACTGAACTGCTAAATGCAGCGACGATGGTTCGAATTTTCATAGAGTACAATTTTTTTAATTAAAACTTTTCAACGTCAGGAAAACTAAAAGACTTTTTAAAAAGAAGCATCATGTAAAATATCAGAAAAAAGCGTCATATAAAAATCATAGATGCGTCATTTACAAAATCATAGAAGCGTCATGTAAAAAATCATAGAAGCGTCATGTAAACAATCATAGAAGCGTCATGTAAAAAATCATAGAAGCGTCATGTAAACAATCATAGAAGCGTCATGTAAAAAATCATAGAAGCGCCATGTAAACAATCATAGAAGCGTCATGTAAACAATCATAGAAGCGTCATGTAAAAATCATAGAAGCGTCATGTAAACAATCATAGAAGCGTCATGTAAACAATCATAGAAGCGTCATGTAAACAATAATAGAAGCGTCATGTAAAAAATCATAGAAGCGTCATGTAAAAAATCATAGAAGCGTCATGTAAAAAATCATAGAAGCGCCATGTAAACAATCATAGAAGCGTCATGTAAACAATCATAGAAGCGTCATGTAAACAATCATAGAAGCGTCATGTAAAAAATCATAGAAGCGTCATGTAAAAAATCATAGAAGCGTCATGTAAAAAATCATAGAAGCGTCATGTAAACAATCATAGAAGCGTCATGTAAAAAATCATAGAAGCGCCATGTAAACAATCATAGAAGCGTCATGTAAACAATCATAGAAGCGTCATGTAAAAAATCATAGAAGCGCCATGTAAACAATCATAGAAGCGTCATGTAAAAATCATAGAAGCGTCATGTAAAAATCATAGAAGCGTCATGTAAACAATCATAGAAGCGTCATATAAAAATCATAGAAGCCTCATTTAAAAACTAATGAAAGTGTCATTTAAAAATTAAGAAGCATCATGGTACAATAAAAGAAGCATCATGTCAGACATGAAGGGTGTCATGTAAAAATTAAATGCAGCTATAATGCTGTGCTGGGGAGAAAAACTGAGACGTAAAGGCTCTCAGAGAATAACTGAGATTACGGGGGGGGGGGGTTGTTTCTGAGATGTCAAAGCAAAAGTCAGAAGCTACTTCAAAGTTCATGTACTTTACTCAATTTTTTATTGCATTCTTTGTTGGCTCGCCACGGGGGGGCGCTGATAGAAGAAGAGTCATGTAAAAAATAAAAGTAGCACTACGTATACATAAAAGAAAAGTCATGTCGAAGTTAAAAGATTCATTTGGGAATTGCTACGATGTCAAAGCTTGGTGGAAATCGTTATAGTGCTGTGATTCTTAAAGAAGGAATCACTAAAATGTCAAGGCTTAGGGGAGAAGAATTGCTGAGATTTCAAGGCTTTAGGTTGGGTTAAAGTTAGGTTTAGGTCAGGTGTGGGTTGAGGGTTATATTTTAGCGGGTTTCAAGGTTAACAGAATAACAGGGGATTTTTTAGATTAGAAGGTTTATGGGGGCCATCGCTGACATGTTAAGGCTTACGGGGGGAATAGCTGAGATGGCAAGGTTCACGGGGGTATAAATGAGATTTCAAGGCTAAAGTCAGAAGCTACATGTAGTTTATTGAAAACTTTTTATTACATTATTTGATGCCTCCTCTGGGGAGGGATCGCTGATAGAAAAAGCGTAATGTAAAAAATAAAAGAAGCTTCATGTCGAAGTTAAAAGACTCATTTGGGAATCCCTACGATGTCGAGGCTTGCAGGGAATCGCTATAATGCTGTAGTAGTGCTATAATGACTCTTAGAGAGAATTACTGAAATTTCAATGCTTTAGGGTTAGGTTAGGGTTAGGGTTAGGGTTAGGGTTAGGCTTAGGCTAGGGTTAGGGTTAGAAGGTTGACAGATATTTTTAGATTTCCAAGGCTTATTGGGGGCATTGCTGAGATGTCAAGGGGGAAGTTGATATGTTAAAGCTTGTGGGGGGGGGAATTACTGACATGTCGAGGCTTACAAGGTTTGACAGGAGATTTTTTAAGATTTCAAGGATACATGTAGCTTATTAAAAAAACGTGTATTGCATTTCTTTGGCTCCCCAACGGGGGGCGTAGATTGCTAGTCCAATATACTAAAAATGGTCTGTCTGTGTCTATCTATCTATCTATCTATCTATCTATGTGATCGATTAGAGAAAAAATGGCTGGACCGATTTTGTTCGAACTTGCACTGTTCGATCAGAAATTTTCCCGTGACGGTACATGCATCGTGGCTAAGAAATTGCTCAATGCTAGAGGCATTAAATATTCGAAAAACATGCTTTTTTGCAAAGGTCAAGCAAACTTTTTGACTTGAAATGCATTGTAAGAATGCTAGAGAAAAAACTGACTGGTTGAATTCTGACTCTGAAATAGATTGCATCATAACTGAATTGTAACTCTGACTTGAATTGAAAATGCAGTGTGGAAGCCTAGCACCAGACTTGATTTAAATTGCGTAACCATATTGTTAACTGATACTGACTGACTGAGAAACTGATTATGTCATAACTGCTTCGTGTGATTTACTCTATGCTTGGATTTTAAACTGTTGAATTATATATATATATGTGCAAAATTTGATAAATGCAGCGACGATGGTTCGAATTTTCATAGAATATAATTTTTTCAATTAAAGCTTTTCAACGTCAGGAAAACTAAAAGACTTTTTAAAAAGAAGCGTCATGTAAAAATCATAGAAGCGTCATATAAAAATCATAGATGCGTCATTTAAAAAATAGAAGCATCGTATAAAAATCATAGAAGCGTCATGTAAACAATCATAGAAGCGTCATGTAAACAATCATAGAAGCGCCATGTAAAAATCATAGAAGCGTCATGTAAACAATCATAGAAGCGTCATGTAAACAATCATAGAAGCGTCATGTCAAAATCATAGAAGCGTCATGTAAACAATCATAGAAGCGTCATGAAACAATCATAGAAGCGTCATGAAACAATCATAGAAGCGTCATGTAAACAATCATAGAAGCGTCATATAAACAATCATAGAAGCGTCATGTAAAAATCATAGAAGCGTCATGTAACCAATCATAGAAGCGTCATGAAACAATCATAGAAGCGTCATGTAAAAATCATAGAAGCGTCATGTAAACAATCATAGAAGCGTCATGTAAACAATCATAGAAGCGCCATGTAAAAATCATAAAGCGACATGTAAAAATCATAGAAGCGTCATGTAAAATCATAGAATCGTCCTGCCAAAATCGTAGAAGCGTCATGTAAAAAATCCTTGAAGCGTCATGTAAACAATCATAGAAGCGTCATGAAACAATCATAGAAGCGTCATGTAAAAATCATAGAAGCGTCATGTAAACAATCCTAGAAGCGTCATGTAAAAATCATAGAAGCGTCATGTAAACAATCATAGAAGCGCCAAGTAAAAATCATAAAAGCGTCATGTAAACAATCATAGAAGCGTCATGAAACAATCATAGAAGCGTCATGTAAACAATCATGGAAGCGTCATGTAAACAATCCTAGAAGCGTCATGTAAAAAATCATAGAAGCGTCATGTAAACAATCATAGAAGCGCCAAGTAAAAATCATAAAGCGTCATGTAAACAATCATAGAAGCGTCATGTAAACAATCATAGAAGCGTCATGTAAACAATCATAGAAGCGTCATGTAAACAATCATAGAAGCGCAAGTAAAAATCATAGAAGCGTCATGTAAACAATCATAGAAGCGTCATGTAAACAATCATAGAAGCGTCATGTAAACAATCATAGAAGCGTCATGTAAACAATCATAGAAGCGTCATGTAAACAATCATAGAAGCGTCATGTAAACAATCATAGAAGCGTCATGTAAACAATCATAGAAGCGTCATGTAAAAATCATAAAGCGTCATGTAAACAATCATAAGCGTCATTTAAACAATCATAGAAGCGTCATGTAAACAATCATAAGCGTCATTAAACAATCATAGAAGCGTCATGTAAACAAGCATAGAAGATGTAAACAATCATAGAAGCGTCATGTAAACAATCATAAGCGTCATTTAAACAATCATAGAAGCGTCATGTAAACAATCATAGAAGCGTCATGTAAAAATCATAGAAGCGTCATGTAAACAATCATAGAAGCGTCATGTAAACAATCATAGAAGCGTCATGTAAAAATCATAGAAGCGTCATGTAAACAATCATAGAAGCGTCATGAAACAATCATAGAAGCGTCATGTAAACAATCATAGAAGCGTCATGTAAACAATCATAGAAGCGTCATATAAACAATCATAGAAGCGTCATGTAAAAATCATAGAAGCGTCATGTAAAAATCATAGAAGCGTCATGAAACAATCATAGAAGCGTCATGTAAAAATCATAGAAGCGTCATGTAAACAATCATAGAAGCGTCATGTAAACAATCATAGAAGCGTCATGTAAAAATCATAAAGCGTCATGTAAAAATCATAGAAGCGTCATGTAAAATCATAGAAGCGTCATGTAAAAATCATAGAAGCGTCATGTAAAAAATCATAGAAGCGTCATGTAAACAATCATAGAAGCGTCATGAAACAATCATAGAAGCGTCATGTAAACAATCATAGAAGCGTCATGTAAACAATCATAGAAGCGTCATGTAAACAATCATAGAAGCGTCATGTAAACAATCATAGAAGCGTCATGTAAACAATCATAGAAGCGTCATGTAAACAATCATAAGCGTCATTAAACAATCATAGAAGCGTCATGTAAACAATCATAGAAGCGTCATGTAAACAATCATAGAAGCGTCATGTAAACAATCATAGAAGATGTAAACAATCATAGAAGCGTCATGTAAACAATCATAGAAGCGTCATGTAAACAATCATAGAAGCGTCATGTAAAAATCATAGAAGCGTCATGTAAACAATCATAGAAGCGTCATGTAAAAATCATAGAAGCGTCATGTAAACAATCATAGAAGCGTCATGTAAACAATCATAGAAGCGTCATGTAAAAATCATAGAAGCGTCATGTAAACAATCATAGAAGCGTCATGTAAAACAATCATAGAAGCGTCATGTAAAAATCATAGAAGCGTCATGTAAACAATCATAGAAGCGTCATGTAAACAATCATAGAAGCGTCATGTAAACAATCATAGAAGCGTCATGTAAACAATCATAGAAGCGTCATGTAAAAATCATAAAGCGTCATGTAAACAATCATAGAAGCGTCATTAAACAATCATAGAAGCGTCATGTAAACAATCATAGAAGAATGTAAACAATCATAGAAGCGTCATGTAAAAATCATAGAAGCGTCATGAAACAATCATAGAAGCGTCATGTAAAAATCATAAAGCGTCATGTAAAAATCGTAGAAGCGTCATGTAAAAATCATAGAAGCGTCATGTAAAAATCATAGAAGCGTCATGTAAAAATCATAGAAGCGTCATGTAAAATCGTAGAAGTCAGTAAAATCGTAGAAGCGTCATGTAAAAAATCATAGAAGCGTCATGTAAAAATCATAGAAGCGTCATGTAAAAATCATAGAATCATGTAAAAATCGTAGAAGCGTCATGTAAAAATCATAGAAGCGTCATGTAAACAATCATAGAAGCGTCATGAAACAATCATAGAAGCGTCATGTAAACAATCATAGAAGCGTCATGTAAACAATCATAGAAGCGTCATGTAAACAATCATAGAAGCGTCATGTAAACAATCATAGAAGCGTCATGTAAACAATCATAGAAGCGTCATGAAACAATCATAGAAGCGTCATGTAAACAATCATAGAAGCGTCATGTAAACAATCATAGAAGCGTCATGTAAACAATCATAGAAGCGTCATGTAAACAATCATAGAAGCGTCATGTAAACAATCATAGAAGCGTCATGTAAACAATCATAGAAGCGTCATGTAAACAATCATAGAAGCGTCATGTAAAAATCATAGAAGCGTCATGTAAACAATCATAGAAGCGTCATGTAAAAATCATAGAAGCGTCATGTAAAAATCATAGAAGCGTCATATAAAAATCATAGAAGCGTCATGTAAACAATCATAGAAGCGTCATATAAAAATCATAGAAGCGTCATGTAAACAATCATAGAAGCGTCATGAAACAATCATAGAAGCGTCATGTAAACAATCATAGAAGCGTCATGTAAACAATCATAGAAGCGTCATGTAAACAATCATAGAAGCGTCATGTAAAAATCATAGAAGCGTCATGTAAACAATCATAGAAGCGTCATGTAAAAATCATAGAAGCGTCATAAAAATCATAGAAGCGTCATGTAAAAATCATAGAAGCGTCATGTAAACAATCATAGAAGCGTCATGTAAACAATCATAGAAGCGTCATGTAAACAATCATAGAAGCGTCATGTAAAAATCATAGAAGCGTCATGTAAAAATCATAGAAGCGTCATGTAAACAATCATAGAAGCGTCATGTAAACAATCATAGAAGCGTCATGTAAAAATCATAGAAGCGTCATGTAAAAATCATAGAAGCGTCATGTAAACAATCATAGAAGCGTCATGTAAAAATCATAGAAGCGTCATGTAAACAATCATAGAAGCGTCATGTAAAAATCATAGAAGCGTCATGTAAACAATCATAGAAGCGTCATGTAAACAATCATAGAAGCGTCATGTAAAAATCATAGAAGCGTCATGTAAACAATCATAGAAGCGTCATGTAAACAATCATAGAAGCGTCATGTAAACAATCATAGAAGCGTCATGTAAACAATCATAGAAGCGTCATGTAAACAATCATAGAAGCGTCATGTAAAAATCATAGAAGCGTCATGTAAAAATCATAGAAGCGTCATGTAAACAATCATAGAAGCGTCATGTAAAAATCATAGAAGCGTCATGTAAACAATCATAGAAGCGTCATGTAAAAATCATAGAAGCGTCATGTAAAAATCATAGAAGCGTCATGTAAAAATCATAGAAGCGTCATGTAAAAATCATAGAAGCGTCATGTAAAAATCATAGAAGCGTCATGTAAAAATCATAGAAGCGTCATGTAAACAATCATAGAAGCGTCATGAAACAATCATAGAAGCGTCATGTAAAAATCATAGAAGCGTCATGTAAACAATCATAGAAGCGTCATGTAAAAATCATAGAAGCGTCATGTAAACAATCATAGAAGCGTCATGTAAAAATCATAGAAGCGTCATGTAAACAATCATAGAAGCGTCATGTAAACAATCATAGAAGCGTCATGTAAACAATCATAGAAGCGTCATGTAAACAATCATAGAAGCGTCATGTAAAAATCATAGAAGCGTCATGTAAACAATCATAGAAGCGTCATGTAAAAATCATAGAAGCGTCATGTAAACAATCATAGAAGCGTCATGTAAACAATCATAGAAGCGTCATGTAAACAATCATAGAAGCGTCATGTAAACAATCATAGAAGCGTCATGTAAAAATCATAGAAGCGTCATGTAAACAATCATAGAAGCGTCATGTAAACAATCATAGAAGCGTCATGTAAAATCATAGAAGCGTCATGTAAACAATCATAGAAGCGTCATGTAAACAATCATAGAAGCGTCATGTAAACAATCATAGAAGCGTCATGTAAACAATCATAGAAGCGTCATGTAAAAATCATAGAAGCGTCATGTAAACAATCATAGAAGCGTCATGTAAACAATCATAGAAGCGTCATGTAAACAATCATAGAAGCGTCATGTAAACAATCATAGAAGCGTCATGTAAACAATAGAAGAATCATGTAAACAATCATAGAAGCGTCATGTAAACAATCATAGAAGCGTCATGTAAACAATCATAGAAGCGTCATGTAAACAATCATAGAAGCGTCATGTAAAAATCATAGAAGCGTCATGTAAACAATCATAGAAGCGTCATGTAAACAATCATAGAAGCGTCATGTAAAAATCATAGAAGCGTCATGTAAACAATCATAGAAGCGTCATGTAAACAATCATAGAAGCGTCATGTAAACAATCATAGAAGCGTCATGTAAACAATCATAGAAGCGTCATGTAAACAATCATAGAAGCGTCATGTAAAAATCATAGAAGCGTCATGTAAACAATCATAGAAGCGTCATGTAAACAATCATAGAAGCGTCATGTAAAAATCATAGAAGCGTCATGTAAACAATCATAGAAGCGTCATGTAAACAATCATAGAAGCGTCATGTAAAAATCATAAAGCGTCATGTAAAAATCATAGAAGCGTCATGTAAAAATCATAGAAGCGTCATGTAAAAATCATAGAAGCGTCATGTAAAAATCATAGAAGCGTCATGTAAACAATCATAGAAGCGTCATGAAACAATCATAGAAGCGTCATGTAAACAATCATAGAAGCGTCATGTAAACAATCATAGAAGCGTCATGTAAACAATCATAGAAGCGTCATGTAAACAATCATAGAAGCGTCATGTAAACAATCATAGAAGCGTCATGTAAACAATCATAGAAGCGTCATGTAAACAATCATAGAAGCGTCATGTAAACAATCATAGAAGCGTCATGTAAACAATCATAGAAGCGTCATGTAAACAATCATAGAAGATGTAAACAATCATAGAAGCGTCATGTAAACAATCATAGAAGCGTCATTAAACAATCATAGAAGCGTCATGTAAAAATCATAGAAGCGTCATGTAAACAATCATAGAAGCGTCATGTAAAAATCATAGAAGCGTCATGTAAACAATCATAGAAGCGTCATGTAAACAATCATAGAAGCGTCATGTAAAAATCATAGAAGCGTCATGTAAACAATCATAGAAGCGTCATGTAAACAATCATAGAAGCGTCATGTAAAAATCATAGAAGCGTCATGTAAACAATCATAGAAGCGTCATGTAAACAATCATAGAAGCGTCATGTAAACAATCATAGAAGCGTCATGTAAACAATCATAGAAGCGTCATGTAAAAATCATAGAAGCGTCATGTAAACAATCATAAGCGTCATGTAAACAATCATAGAAGCGTCATGTAAACAATCATAGAAGCGTCATGTAAACAATCATAGAAGCGTCATGTAAAAATCATAGAAGCGTCATGTAAACAATCATAGAAGCGTCATGTAAAAATCATAAAGCGTCATGTAAAAATCATAGAAGCGTCATGTAAAAATCATAGAAGCGTCATGTAAAAATCATAGAAGCGTCATGTAAAAATCATAGAAGCGTCATGTAAAAATCGTAGAAGCGTCATGTAAAATCATAGAAGCGTCATGTAAAAATCATAGAAGCGTCATGTAAAAATCATAGAAGCGTCATGTAAAAATCATAGAAGCGTCATGTAAAAATCATAGAAGCGTCATGTAAAAATCATAGAAGCGTCATGTAAACAATCATAGAAGCGTCATGTAAACAATCATAGAAGCGTCATGTAAACAATCATAGAAGCGTCATGTAAACAATCATAGAAGCGTCATGTAAACAATCATAGAAGCGTCATGTAAACAATCATAGAAGCGTCATGTAAAAATCATAGAAGCGTCATGTAAACAATCATAGAAGCGTCATGTAAACAATCATAGAAGCGTCATGTAAACAATCATAGAAGCGTCATGTAAACAATCATAGAAGCGTCATGTAAACAATCATAGAAGCGTCATGTAAACAATCATAGAAGCGTCATGTAAACAATCATAGAAGCGTCATGTAAACAATCATAGAAGCGTCATGTAAACATAGAAGCGTCATGTAAAAATCATAGAAGCGTCATGTAAAAATCATAGAAGCGTCATGTAAAAATCATAGAAGCGTCATGTAAAAATCATAGAAGCGTCATGTAAACAATCATAGAAGCGTCATGTAAAAATCATAGAAGCGTCATGTAAAATCATAGAAGCGTCATGTAAACAATCATAGAAGCGTCATGTAAACAATCATAGAAGCGTCATGTAAACAATCATAGAAGCGTCATGTAAACAATCATAGAAGCGTCATGTAAAAATCATAGAAGCGTCATGTAAACAATCATAGAAGCGTCATGTAAACAATCATAGAAGCGTCATGTAAAAATCATAGAAGCGTCATGTAAAAATCATAGAAGCGTCATGTAAACAATCATAGAAGCGTCATGTAAACAATCATAGAAGCGTCATGTAAACAATCATAGAAGCGTCATGTAAAAATCATAGAAGCGTCATGTAAAAATCATAGAAGCGTCATGTAAACAATCATAGAAGCGTCATGTAAACAATCATAGAAGCGTCATGTAAAAATCATAGAAGCGTCATGTAAAAATCATAGAAGCGTCATGTAAACAATCATAGAAGCGTCATGTAAAAATCATAGAAGCGTCATGTAAACAATCATAGAAGCGTCATTAAAAATCATAGAAGCGTCATGTAAACAATCATAGAAGCGTCATGTAAACAATCATAGAAGCGTCATGTAAACAATCATAGAAGCGTCATGTAAAAATCATAGAAGCGTCATGTAAACAATCATAGAAGCGTCATGTAAAAATCATAGAAGCGTCATGTAAAAATCATAGAAGCGTCATGTAAAAATCATAGAAGCGTCATGTAAACAATCATAGAAGCGTCATGTAAAAATCATAGAAGCGTCATGTAAACAATCATAGAAGCGTCATGTAAACAATCATAGAAGCGTCATGTAAAAATCATAGAAGCGTCATGTAAACAATCATAGAAGCGTCATGTAAAATCATAGAAGCGTCATGTAAACAATCATAGAAGCGTCATGTAAAAATCATAGAAGCGTCATGTAAACAATCATAGAAGCGTCATGTAAACAATCATAGAAGCGTCATGTAAACAATCATAGAAGCGTCATGTAAACAATCATAGAAGCGTCATGTAAACAATCATAGAAGCGTCATGTAAACAATCATAGAAGCGTCATGTAAACAATCATAGAAGCGTCATGTAAACAATCATAGAAGCGTCATGTAAACAATCATAGAAGCGTCATGTAAACAATCATAGAAGCGTCATGTAAACAATCATAGAAGCGTCATGTAAACAATCATAGAAGCGTCATGTAAACAATCATAGAAGCGTCATGTAAACAATCATAGAAGCGTCATGTAAACAATCATAGAAGCGTCATGTAAAAATCATAGAAGCGTCATGTAAACAATCATAGAAGCGTCATGTAAAAATCATAGAAGCGTCATGTAAACAATCATAGAAGCGTCATGTAAACAATCATAGAAGCGTCATGTAAAAATCATAGAAGCGTCATGTAAACAATCATAGAAGCGTCATGTAAACAATCATAGAAGCGTCATGTAAAAATCATAGAAGCGTCATGTAAACAATCATAGAAGCGTCATGTAAAAATCATAGAAGCGTCATGTAAAAATCATAGAAGCGTCATGTAAACAATCATAGAAGCGTCATGTAAAAATCATAGAAGCGTCATGTAAACAATCATAGAAGCGTCATGTAAAAATCATAGAAGCGTCATGTAAACAATAGAAGCGTCATGTAAAAATCATAGAAGCGTCATGTAAAAATCATAGAAGCGTCATGTAAACAATCATAGAAGCGTCATGTAAAAATCATAGAAGCGTCATGTAAAAATCATAGAAGCGTCATGTAAAAATCATAGAAGCGTCATGTAAACAATCATAGAAGCGTCATGTAAAAATCATAGAAGCGTCATGTAAACTAGATCGTCATCGTAGAAGCGTCATGTAAAAATCATAGAAGCGTCATGTAAACAATCATAGAAGCGTCATGTAAAATCATAGAAGCGTCATGTAAACAATCATAGAAGCGTCATGTAAACAATCATAGAAGCGTCATGTAAACAATCATAGAAGCGTCATGTAAACAATCATAGAAGCGTCATGTAAAAATCATAGAAGCGTCATGTAAACAATCATAGAAGCGTCATGTAAACAATCATAGAAGCGTCATGTAAACAATCATAGAAGCGTCATGTAAACAATCATAGAAGCGTCATGTAAACAATCATAGAAGCGTCATGTAAAAATCATAGAAGCGTCATGTAAACAATCATAGAAGCGTCATGTAAAAATCATAGAAGCGTCATGTAAACAATCATAGAAGCGTCATGTAAACAATCATAGAAGCGTCATGTAAACAATCATAGAAGCGTCATGTAAACAATCATAGAAGCGTCATGTAAAAATCATAGAAGCGTCATGTAAACAATCATAGAAGCGTCATGTAAAAATCATAGAAGCGTCATGTAAAAATCATAGAAGCGTCATGTAAAAATCATAGAAGCGTCATGTAAACAATCATAGAAGCGTCATGTAAAAATCATAGAAGCGTCATGTAAAAATCATAGAAGCGTCATGTAAACAATCATAGAAGCGTCATGTAAACAATCATAGAAGCGTCATGAAACAATCATAGAAGCGTCATGTAAACAATCATAGAAGCGTCATGTAAAAATCATAGAAGCGTCATGTAAACAATCATAGAAGCGTCATGTAAAAATCATAGAAGCGTCATGTAAACAATCATAGAAGCGTCATGTAAAAATCATAGAAGCGTCATGTAAACAATCATAGAAGCGTCATGTAAACAATCATAGAAGCGTCATGTAAACAATCATAGAAGCGTCATGTAAAAATCATAGAAGCGTCATGTAAAAATCATAGAAGCGTCATGTAAACAATCATAGAAGCGTCATGTAAACAATCATAGAAGCGTCATGTAAAAATCATAGAAGCGTCATGTAAAAATCATAGAAGCGTCATGTAAACAATCATAGAAGCGTCATGTAAAAATCATAGAAGCGTCATGTTAAACAATCATAGAAGCGTCATGTAAAAATCATAGAAGCGTCATGTAAACAATCATAGAAGCGTCATGTAAACAATCATAGAAGCGTCATGTAAAAAATCATAGAAGCGTCATGTAAAAATCATAGAAGCGTCATGTAAAAATCATAGAAGCGTCATGTAAACAATCATAGAAGCGTCATGTAAAAATCATAGAAGCGTCATGTAAACAATCATAGAAGCGTCATGTAAACAATCATAGAAGCGTCATGTAAACAATCATAGAAGCGTCATGTAAACAATCATAGAAGCGTCATGTAAAAATCATAGAAGCGTCATGTAAAAATCATAGAAGCGTCATGTAAAAATCATAGAAGCGTCATGTAAACAATCATAGAAGCGTCATGTAAACAATCATAGAAGCGTCATGTAAACAATCATAGAAGCGTCATGTAAACAATCATAGAAGCGTCATGTAAACAATCATAGAAGCGTCATGTAAACAATCATAGAAGCGTCATGTAAACAATCATAGAAGCGTCATGTAAAAATCATAGAAGCGTCATGTAAAAATCATAGAAGCGTCATGTAAACAATCATAGAAGCGTCATGTAAAAATCATAAAGCGTCATGTAAAAATCATAGAAGCGTCATGTAAAAATCATAGAAGCGTCATGTAAAAATCATAGAAGCGTCATGTAAACAATCATAGAAGCGTCATGTAAAAATCATAGAAGCGTCATGTAAAAATCATAGAAGCGTCATGTAAAAAATCATAGAAGCGTCATGTAAACAATCATAGAAGCGTCATGTAAAAAATCATAGAAGCGTCATGTAAACAATCATAGAAGCGTCATGTAAACAATCATAGAAGCGTCATGTAAACAATCATAGAAGCGTCATGTAAACAATCATAGAAGCGTCATGTAAAAATCATAGAAGCGTCATGTAAACAATCATAGAAGCGTCATGTAAACAATCATAGAAGCGCCATGTAAAAATCATAGAAGCGTCATGTAAAAATCATAGAAGCGTCATGTAACATAGAAGCGTCCTGAAAATCATAGAAGCGTCATGTAAAAAATCAGAAGCGTCATGTAAACAATCATAGAAGCGTCATGTAAACAATCATAGAAGCGTCATGTAAACAATCATAGAAGCGTCATGTAAAATCAATTAGAAGCGTCATGTAAACAATCATAGAAGCGTCATGTAAACAATCATAGAAGCGTCATGTAAACAATCATAGAAGCGTCATGTAAAAATCATAGAAGCGTCATGTAAAAATCATAGAAGCGTCATGTAAACAATCATAGTAAGCGTCATGTAAAACAATCATTAAAGCGTCATGTAAACAATCATAGAAGCGTCATGTAAAAATCATAGAAGATGTAAAAATCATAGAAGCGTCATGTAAAATCATAGAAGCGTCATGTAAAAATCATAGAAGCGTCATGTAAAAATCATAGAAGCGTCATGTAAAAATCATAGAAGCGTCATGAAAAATCATAGAAGCGTCATGTAAAAATCATAAAGCGTCATGTAAAAAATCATAGAAGCGTCATGTAAAAAATCATAGAAGCGTCATGTAAAAATCATAGAAGCGTCATGTAAAAATCATTAGTAGCGTCATGTAAAATCAATAGAAGCGTCATGTAAAAATCATAGAAGCGTCATGTAAACAATCATAGAAGCGTCATGTAAAAATCATAGAAGCGTCATGTAAAAATCATAGAAGCGTCATGAAAACAATCATAGAAGCGTCATGTAAACAATCATAGAAGCGTCATATAAAAATCATAGAAGCGTCATGTAAAATCATAGAAGCGTCTATGTAAACAATCATAGAAGCGTCATGTAAATCATAGAAGCGTCATGTAAAAATCATAGAAGCGTCATGTAAAAATCATAGAAGCGTCATGTAAAAAATCATAGAAGCGTCATGTAAACAATCATAGAAGCGTCATGTAAAAATCATAGAAGCGTCATGTAAACAATCATAGAAGCGTCATGAAAAAATCATAGAAGCGTCATGTAAAAATCATAGAAGCGTCATTGTAAAAATCATAGAAGCGTCATGTAAAAAATCATAGAAGCGTCATGTAAAAATCATAGAAGCGTCATGTAAAAAATCATAGAAGCGTCCTGAAAATCATAGAAGCGTCATGTAAAAATCATAGAAGCGTCATTAAAAATCATAGAAGCGTATTTAAAAATCATAGAAGCGTCATGTAAAAATCATAGAAGCGTCATGTAAACAATCATAGAAGCGTCATGTAAAAAATCATAGAAGCGTCATGTAAAAAATCATAGAAGCGTCATGAAAAAATCATAGAAGCGTCATGTAAAAAATCATAGAAGCGTCATGTAAAAATCATAGAAGCGTCATGAAAAAAATCATAGAAGCCTCATTAAAACTAAGGAAAGTGTCATTTAAAATTAAGAAACATCATGGTAAGATAAAAGAAGCGTCATGTCAGACATGAAGGTGTCATGTAAAAATTAAATGCAGCTATAATGCTGTGCTGGGGAGAAAAACTGAGACGTCAAAGGCTCTCAGAGAATAACTGAGATTACGGGGGGGGGTTGCTGAGATGTCAAAGCAAAAGTCAGAAGCTACTTCAAAGTTCATGTACTTTACTCAATTTTTTTATTACATTCTTTGTTGGCTCGCCACGGGGGGGCGCTGATAGAATGAAGAGTCATGTAAAAAATAAAGTAGCACTATGTATACATAAAAAAAAGTCATGTCGAAGTTAAAGATTCATTTGGCGAATTGCTATGATGTCAAAGCTTGAGGGAGAAGAATTGCTGAGATTCAAGGCTTTAAGGTTGGTTAAAGTTAGGTTTAAGGTCAGGTGTGGGTTGAGGGTTATATTTTATCGGGTTTCAAGGTTAAGCGGGATTTTTCAGATTTCAAGGTTTATGGAGGCCATCGCTGACATGTCAAGGCTTACGGGGGAATAGCTGAGATGTCAAGGCTCACGGGGGTATAAATGAGATTTCAAAGCTAAAGTCAGAAGCTACAGTGAAACAATCATGTAGTTTATTGAAAACTTTTTATTACATTATTTGATGCCTCCTCAGGGGAGGGATCGCTGATAAAAAAAGCGTAATGTAAAAAATAAAAGAAGCTTCATGTCGAAGTTAAGAGATTCATTTGGGAATCCCTACGATGTCGAGGCTTGCAGGAATCGCTATAATGCTGTAGCAGTGCTATAATGACTCTTAGAGAGAATTACTGAATGTCAATGCTTTAGGGTTGGTTAGGTTAGGTAGGGTTAGGGTTAGGTAGGGTTAGGGTTAGGGTTAGGGTTAGGCTAGGGTTAGGGTTAGAAGGTTGACAGATATTTTTAGATTTCCAAGGCTTATTGGGGGCATTGCTGAGATGTCAAGGGGGGAGTTGATATGTTAAGAGCTTGTGGGGGGAATTACTGACATGTCAAGGCTTACAAGGTTTGACAGGAGATTTTTTAAGATTTCAAGGATACATGTAGCTTATTAAAAAAACGTGTATATTGCATTTCTTTGGCTCCCCAACGGGGCGT
>NIVC01003460.1:0-45244 GCA_002269645.1 Macrostomum lignano | reverse complement strand
TGGAATGTGAATTCAAGACAGTCTTTAAATAATTTATGAATGTCACAACTAATTTGATAAACATTAACTGATAGGTTGTTATCAAATGCTTTTTTTAATTTTTTTGGACGAGAGGTTATTTAATGTTTTGAAGTAGCCACCTACCAAGGGAAAAATACTAATGAAAATATATTTTCTTTTAGAGTAAATTTACATATTGTATTGATATTAGCCATTAACTTGCTAAAATTTTCATTAAAAATAATTAATTTAAAAAAAATTAATTTTTTAACGTAAAAGATAGATATCAATAAGATTCAGTTCATGGTGTGGTTCAGAATAGCTATATTCCTGGTATTAAAATCAAATGATTGAGTAAGAAATAACTGTCATAAAATCTTATCTAAAAGTTAATCTCTATTCATAAGTTTTATATTAAACTTAAATTGAATAATTTCAAGGCAAAATAGTCAGATAACTTTTAACATCACTCAGGGGTGATCAGGGTCTTTCGCCAGTAACAAACTAACCAGCAACGACAGCTAGGTCCATCTTACAATACCACTACGCGAATACTACTACGGTACAGAGATTCAAATTTCAAACGATGGCACAAGGCTCACAAAATTATTCTTGCAATTAGATTCCTATTATGCGAAAAGAATCTACATATATAATAGTAATATTGAATAACCATAGACGATTTTATATTTTACATCAGGTGAGAACCTGAAAACGCAGGTCGTGGCAACTATAATTCTATTAAAGTATGTCACGAAAACCATATTGAAAATAGAACTAAAGCTTGTAAAGCTTTAGTGTATTTTAAAGTATTTCAATTTTGAAAAAATCAAATACTATTTCAGATACCTTGAAAAAGATTAGCGCATTAGTTATTAGATATACTTGGAAATATACAAAAATTTTGTTTTATATGTTAAAACGTTTTCCAAGTTGGCTACCTACGCGCGTGAACAATCACAGAACTTAAGTTCTGTGTGAGCAAAAGCTTTTTGTTTTCATATCATTAACGTTTTATTTGTAACTCTTCCTTTCGGTAGTTATTCCGTCAAACGAAAATTCATCCATAGCCCATCCCATTGTAGTTAAATTTTATATGCGCATGCCTCCTTTAACTGCCGAATCGTGATGTGAGACTAATTTAGAGACTTAAATTTGATTATGCAGAATTTAAAAAAATTCGAGTGAGCCACAGATACTAAAAATAACTAGATAGGCCGCTCAGCACATTTGCTGCAAGCTACTTTTAGTTCAGTAGTAAGTTAATTGAAGCATTTTCATCTATTTTTATAGACAAGTCTCATTTATTGTGGCTCAACCCCTTCCCCGCCACTCAATTTTTACCTTCGTTGGTTGCTCCAGCCTAAATATGCCTTGTACATGTCAGTGGCTAATGTACATTATGACTGAACCAATTAGCAAGCTGTTTACGTCTGCAAGCTTGGCTTCTAAACCTATCAAAGCCATTTCAGCTGCTTTTGTTTTTTTATAAAATAGCTTATGTATTCTTCATTGCTACTGAATTGAAAGTAGAAAGCAGTTTTGCTAAGTATATGTTTCAAAACCGCGAGTTGAGAAAAAAGACTATTTAATTAATCTAGTTAAATAATTTCAAGTTGAAGTTCCACGCGAGATTTGGCAATTCAAATAAGGCAACAAATGATTGCAAATGGAATTATATTTCACGTTTTTACTGGTCGAAAAAAGAAATCTAATCAGCATAATTGAAGTAATTTGCGCACAAGAAGTTGTAAGGGACAGGATAAGCATAAGGTATTAATAATCCATACCACGAGATAATAATTTAAAATTACTAGAATAACATTGCAGAAAAAAATCAATGATAAATAGTGTTAATAACTAAACATACGTTGGCAAACAAAATATAAAATTTGTTTCGGAAGGCTAAACCAATGATTAATTAATGAAACCAACTTTCAATAAAACAGAAAAACTAATGAACTATATCTCCGTTGTAAATTCTTGTAATCTTCTACTGATGGAAGCATTAAATAATAATGGGGTAAAGAACAACCGTAGCGTTTAAGGGAAGACCGAAACTGTTCTAGCAGAATTATTAGATAAAAAATCAGGGCTCAACTATATGAATCACTTGTATTGTAAACATATGCCTTTTGAGAGAGAAATTCGCCGCAAATAATTAACCCAGACTGCTGTTCCATAAAGTCAATATTGGAATCAAAGCCGCTTGATAACAATTATCGTTTGAAATTATCGTGCACTTTTGGCTGCACATCGAACACCAACTCCAACAGGCGTTTAATAGCTTCTTCTTTGTTCTGTCCAACGCTAGTCTCCAATTCCGACAATCGCTGTCTGGTCTCCTCTTGAACCAGCTTCTCCGAGTCGGTCCGCGAGCCCAGTATGCGAGCTTCGTGCTCTTTAAATTCGCGTTCTCGCTCCTTTTTGAAGGTGTCAATCTCTGCTGCCGCCTCCTGCTTGGCCTGCTTCAATCGGCGCTGCTTGTCTGCGGGTGGTTGGGGATTCAACATTTGTCATGCTCACAGTTGGGCATGGAGATGGGCACTGATGGGAGATGGGCACTCGTGGGAAATTTGGCACTGATGGGAGATGAGCACTCGTGGGAAATTTGGCACTGATGGGAGATGGGCACTGATAGAAAATGGGCACTGATGGGAGATGGGCACTCGTGGGAAATTTGGCACTGATGGGAGATGGGCACTGATGGGAGATGGGCACTCATGGGAAATTTGGCACTGATGGGAGATGGGCACTGATGGGAAATGAGCACTAATGGGAGATGAGCACTGATGAGATAGGCACTGATAGAAGATGCTTACTAATAGGAGATCGGCACAAATAGAAAATGGGCACTGATAGGATAGGAACTGATAGAAAATGGGCACTGATTGCAGATTGGCACCAATAAAAAATGGGCACTTATATAGAAGATTGGCACCAATAGAAAATGGGCACTGATAGGAGACCTACATGCCCAACCTCAAAATTTCACCCGTCTGGTGTGACTTAGTTTTGTCCAAATTTGTGACTTAGTTTCTCCCAATTGCAACCCTAGGATCTCCTGAGGATCTCCATGAGGATCTCACAACAGATCCTCTTGATTGCAATTTAGTTCCCCCAATAGCAACTAAATTTTTACTTTGTATATGACTTCTTGCCTTCTTTCTTTTCTCTCTCTTCTCTTTCTTTTCCTTTCATTTTTTCTTTTTCTCCTTTTTTTCTTCTCCCAATTTTTCATTTTTTGCATTTTTGATTTGCAACTTACCTTGGCCAGTGGCCATTTCACCTATTTGGTTTGGATGGGTTGGATGTGTATTGGGCATGTATGATAAGAGATTGGCACCAATAGAAAATGGGCATTGATAGGAGATTGGCACTGATAGAAAATAGGCACTGATAGAAGATTGGTACCAATAGAAAATGGAAACTAATAGGAAATGGGCACTAATGGGAGATGCCTTCTAATAAGAAAAAGGCATTGATAGGAGATAGGCATGGGCACTAATAAGGATATTAATAGAAAATAGGCACTAATAGGAGATGTATAATTAAAAAAGAGATACTGATAAGAGATAAGCATAAGCACCAATAGAAAATGTGCATTGATAAAAATTAACACTAATAGGAAATAGGCACTAATAGGATAGGCACTTATTTAAAGATAGATTGGCAAGAAAGACAAAAAAAGACAAAGATTTATAAGAAATTGGTACTAAAGGAATATAGACATTGTTAAATAGCACTAAGAAATGGACATTAATAAAAATTGACATTGATAGAAAATAGGCATTGATAAGAGATAGGCCTAGGTATTATATAGATAAAATTTATATTGGAAAACAATAGAAGACATAGGAAAAGGGTAGGCCTATTTAAAAAAAATAGAATAATAAAAATATATATTATTAAAATATCCTGATACATTTGAAAAGTTTTTTGCTTTAAAACTTGCTTCAATGTTCAATGCTATAATTTGCAAGACTTTTTAGGTATATATATTAATCTATTCTTTCCTTTGGGCTTTGCTTTGGATCACTTAGGCTAGGCCTAGTGCAAATTATAGAAATCTAGGCCTATAAAAAGTTTTATTTTCAAGCAAAAATACAAGCTAAGTAGTAGTAAGTAAAATCTTGATATGGCCTTGATCTAAATTATAACAGATATAGAGGTCTAGACTCTAAGCATGAGACTGTATTATCAGTTTTAGGATGAGATACCCTTATTAGGCTTTGTCACTGTAAAGAATTAAGTGATTTCTCTAATAAAATTGAAAGACACAATAGCATAAGATAGCCAATTATGATATCGTTTGCTTTTGATGCACCATAGACTATTATTACTATACTATATTTTTAAACTATACAAAATTAATTGTTAATTACGGCTAATTGTTAATGTTAGACCTAAACAACTTACTTTTGCGAGCCTCGTCAATTTTTTCCTTTGCCTTTTTCTCTGCCTGAAGAAGCATCTGAATACCTCCTGATTGTGTCGTCATTGTATGCCACAGACCGTTTGCTGTTTGTAAAATTTTAAGAAAAGCTATTCAATTCGTCACACTTTATCAAGCAACACTGCAACAGCAAAGCAAAAAAACCATTTAAGAAAATAAAAGGATAATCATTTCATTTCAAAACTTTATATAATTGACCGTGTTTCATTTAAACTAAACTAATTTTATTATTTTTAATCGCCGAAACGCTAAAGACTTTTGTAACAATTATTTAATGGGTTAATTTTTTTTATGTGGTACTGCATTAAATAAAGTATTTTAGTATATTTACACTAGAAATGCAATTTTTTGACTTTGATATCATAATACATTTAATAACTTCAAATCAATTGCCCTTAAATTTCCGATGCAGATTTTTCTAAATTTCAGATTAGTTACATCGTTGCAACCACTATTTAAAGTATTAAATATGCTTGATAGATTTTTAAATTTATAGTAAAGTTGTGTGCATTAAAATTTGAGCTTGAAAATGGTTTGTGAAATCCATTTCTCTGACACCCCAATCGTGAAAAAATTGATAGGCGTTACAGAAACTTGCCAATATTTACGGTTACGGTCTGGTGGTAATCAAAGTAACCGCGATGAATCAAAACAGGTAAGTCGTTTAATGATCAAATTGCTGCTGTTATTTACATTTCTGCTAACAGAATGACTAATTTTCTTTGCAGACTTTCTTATCAGGCTGGGAAACGGGCGTTGACTCTCAGCTAACTCCGCGGAAAGTAGTTTACACAATTCGCAATGTCAGCAACAAGCGCGAACTGTTTGGCAGCCTATACTACGGCAAGAACAGCGGCAGAGTCAACAAGCCGTTTGCATTCATTCACTCACTAGAGCCCGAGGCATATTTAAAATACTACGCTGACGAGCACACCTACCTCGCTAACCTGTTTGTCCAGCCCAGCGTCCAACGCCTTACTGCCTGTCTGATCGCACCGTCAACGCCACCAGCGCTGCCTCAGATTGAACCGTCGGCAACGCCGCCGCCTCGGCCGTTGCCGCAAGTCACGTCGGAGAAGCCAACGGCGGCTGCCGTATCGTCGACAGCAAACGCTTTTGACGGAGTCTGGTCAGTAGCGAAGAAGTACAGCTTAGCAACGGGCGGCAACAAAAGTCAAACTCGAATTCAAGGCGCCCAGCTGTCCGAGCCAACTCAGCAGCACATTCAGCAGACGGCTACTAACACTGGAAAGCAAACTGCAAGCAATCTCAGCCAGCAGGTGGATCTGCTAACGAAGTGAGTTTGACGGCTTTTGAATTTTACCTCTGTGCCCCTCAGTCCTTGAGAATCTGTCTCTCCGCCCCTCAGTCCTTGAGAATCTGCCTCTCCGCTCCCCCCTCAGTCCTTGAGAATCTGCCTCTCCGCTCCCCCCTCAGTCCTTGAGAATCTGCCTCTCCGCTCCCCCCTCAGTCCTTGAGAATCTGCCTCTCCGCTCCCCCTCAGTTCTTGAGAATCTGCCTCTCCGCTCCCCCTCAGTCCTTGAGAATCTGCCTCTCCGCTCCCCCTCCCAGTCCTTGAGAATCTGCCTCTCCGCTCCCCCCCCCCAGTCCTTGAGAATCTGCCTCTCTGCCCCCTCCCAGTCCTTGAGAATCTGCCTCTCTGCCCCCTCCCAGTCCTTGAGAATCTGCCTCTCCGCTCCCCTCCCAATCCTTGAGAATCTGCCTCTCCGCTCCCCTCCCAATCCTTGAGAATCTGCCTCTCCGCCCCCTCCCAGTCCTTGAGAATCTGCCTCTCTGCCCCCTCCCAGTCCTTGAGAATCTGCCTCTCCGCTCCCCCCCCCAGTCCTTGAGAATCTGCCTCTCCGCTCCCCTCCCAATCCTTGAGAATCTGCCTCTCCGCTCCCCCCTCAGTCCTTGAGAATCTGCCTCTCCGCTCCCCCCCCCAGTCCTTGAGAATCTGCCTCTCCGCTCCCCCCTCAGTCCTTGAGAATCTGCCTTTCCGCTCCCCCCGCCAGTCTATGAGAATTTGTCTCTCCACCCCTTCAGTCCTTGAGAATCTGCCTCTCCGCTCCCTCAGTCCTAAGAATCTCAACAAGCAGAAATGATAGTCAAGCTTCTTAACTCTAGCAAAATTATCCTCGTTAAGCGATTGCTCCTTTGGACTGTTACAAAACATTCTCGTCCTAATCTCAGGAAAGTCCTACCAGCTTCATATTTTATAATCAGGTAAAACTTTTCGTTTATTAATTATTTTTGTTTATTTTCGAATACGCCCATTAGACTTTTCCAGACTTTTCCAGATAAGCTGAAAAGTACATATGTACATTTTTCACTAATTTCTACTAAAACATAACTAACTTGATGGACGTTACTTGGTTTTTAGCTGGTTTGGCGACTTCTCATCAAATGATGATATTCTTGATAAAAAACCCCGGAAAAACTTCTTTTTTCAGGCGCACCCGTCCAAGCTCGTTAAAGAAGCTTTGAAATTGATCATTATAACAAACTTGGATTTCAATAGCAAAAAAAGGCCTTCGCACAAAAATGATTTATAGAATGTAGATTGTAGAGCCACAATGAAACATGGAATATAGATTTTTTAATTTTTAATTTTTGTTTATTCAACTTACGTTTTAAAAGCCTACAATTGCCAGTTAAAACGTGACGACCCGATGTTTCCATTTATTTTGTTTTAATCTCTTTTAGTGCCCCCTTTGTCTCGCACAGTTTCAATTTGGAAATTTTGTTTCTCACTTCAAAGGTTAAGCTGAAGTTGTCAATAAGTTGGACTTTTAAGCGTGGTTGGTCGGGAGTTCGAATCCATGCAGGATAGTTTAAAGAGAAGGCCCGGAGTTCTAGAATTTCTCAACCAAATTTGTCGATGGAAAACCATAGTGCAAATCTTGTGTACCTCATGTACCTCAAATGAACCACATATTTGCTTTATTTGCGTAAATAAAGTAATGAAGGAGAGATATTGTGAATTTTACGAGTGTTTGAAAAAGCTTGAAAAACTTCCTATCTCGCCAACGCATTTTGCAACAGAAACTAGAATAGCTTTGAAAATAATCTGCTTCAGCTCTGTTGCTGTCAAATAAACTCCATTGAATTCAAAATTTTCCTACAATACGCACTTCAACTACTAAATGAAGAGTAGTTTATGGTCTCTACATTGCAAAGATACCAGGGTAGCTAAATCCTTTAAAAATGAGCCAGTATTTTTAGGACTTCAAACTTTTAATTCATTAAAACAACTTCTCTGTTAAAAAAGTACTCTTCAAAATCTGTTTTTCTCCAGCGGCAGACCCAGAGGTGACATTTCTGGCGATCGGCAGTCGGGCCGTTTGTCACTGATTTCAGCTGAGGTGAGAAAGTGCAATTCGGTGTCATTTATTTTACATATTTTGCAAACCTGATGAGTCGGGTTAAATACGAATTAATGGGTTCAAAACACTACATGCCAATCCCCACCGCCACCAAAATTTACAACAAGCGACCTTATAAGTTTCTTATAAACGGTTGCGAAGAGGTCAGGGATGCGGCCAATCTAAGGATCAGAGTGAGATGTGGGATGGGGCTGGTTTGTTGTTTTGTACTTTTGGCTTTGCTTTCGTCTTCCATCGAGTTTCTGTGTCCATACTTACTAACCCGGAAGGATGTGCAGACAGATAGATAGATAGATAGATAGATAGATAGATAGATAGATAGATAGATAGATAGATAGATAGATAGATAGATAGATAGATAGATAGATAGATAGATAGATAGATAGATAGATAGATAGATAGATAGATAGATAGATAGATAGATAGATAGATAGATAGATAGATAGATAGATAGATAGATAGATAGATAGATAGATAGATAGATAGATAGATAGATAGATAGATAGATAGATAGATAGATAGATAGATAGATAGATAGATAGATAGACAGATAGATAGATAGATAGATAGATAGATAGACAGATAGATAGATAGATAGATAGATAGATAGATAGATAGATAGATAGATAGATAGATAGATAGATAGATAGATAGATAGATAGATAGATAGATAGATAGATAGATAGATAGATAGATAGATAGATAGATAGATAGATAGATAGATAGATAGATAGATAGATAGATAGATAGATAGATAGATAGATAGATAGATAGATAGATAGATAGATAGATAGATAGACAGATAGATAGACAGATAGATAGATAGATAGATAGATAGATAGATAGATAGATAGACAGATAGATAGATAGATAGATAGATAGATAGATAGATAGATAGATAGATAGACAGATAGATAGATAGATAGATAGATAGATAGATAGATAGATAGATAGATAGATAGATAGATAGATAGATAGATAGATAGATAGATAGACAGATAGATAGACAGATAGATAGATAGATAGACAGATAGATAGACAGATAGATAGATAGATAGATAGATAGATAGATAGATAGATAGATAGATAGATAGATAGATAGATAGATAGATAGATAGATAGATAGATAGATAGATAGATAGATAGATAGATAGATAGACAGATAGATAGATAGACAGATAGATAGATAGATAGATAGATAGATAGATAGATAGATAGACAGATAGATAGATAGATAGATAGATAGATAGATAGATAGATAGATAGATAGATAGATAGATAGACAGATAGATAGATAGATAGATAGATAGATAGACAGATAGATAGATAGATAGATAGATAGATAGATAGATAGATAGATAGATAGATAGATAGATAGATAGATAGATAGATAGATAGATAGATAGACAGATAGATAGATAGATAGATAGATAGATAGATAGATAGATAGACAGATAGATAGATAGATAGATAGATAGATAGATAGATAGATAGATAGATAGTTAGACAGATAGATAGATAGATAGATAGATAATAAAAGGCCACCCCATCCTTATACTATCCTTACTAACATTTGCAGGCACACTTTAGAGTCCCGCAGCTGCATTCCCTCTGTGTATTTACGAGTACAATGGCTTTATTTTTTTACACAAATCCAACTGAAAAGCCAGGTACAATGAAATGCAATTCGCCGTTCCTTTCGCAGCTGGCTTAAAAAACTTGGCTTATTACATTACAGACTTTTTTCCGACTTGCATGCACATATCTCACTTTTAGAAGCAACATTTAATTATGTGCTGCCGCTGAGAAAACGAAAAGATAAAGTACGCTTTCCTTCCTAGAGTTTTTATTTGCCAGCAGATATTTCTTGCTAACTACTACATAGTAGCACATGTAGTTTACGATCGCACGAGTAAATATTATTTTGCTTTGAAATTTTCTACCTTTTGTTTTTATTTTCTAGCTTTGAGCACATTGCCATTGAGTTTAGATTGAGTAGGTTCTGAGTAATTTATGAATGACTTCTTGTGAAGGTGTGAGTAAGTCATTAGCATGTTTTCATTTGAGCACCAGGGGCTTTAGCACCAGGGTCTTTAGCACCAGGGTCTTTAGCACCAGGGTCTTTAGCACCAGGGTATTTAGCACCAGGGTATTTAGCACCAGGGTATTTAGCACCAGGGTATTTAGCACCAGGGTATTTAGCACCAGGGTATTTAGCACCAGGGTATTTAGCACCAGGGTATTTAGCACCAGGGGCTTTAGCATCAGGAGCTTTAGCACCAGGGTCTTTAGCACCAGGGTATTTAGCACCAGGGGCTTTAGCATCAGGAGCTTTAGCACCAGGGTATTTAGCACCAGGGTCTTTAGCACCAGGGTCTTTAGCACCAGGGTATTTAGCACCAGGGTATTTAGCACCAGGGTATTTAGCACCAGGGTATTTAGCACCAGGGGCTTTAGCACCAGGAGCTTTAGCACCAGGGTATTTAGCACCAGGGGCTTTAGCACCAGGGGCGCCAGCACCAGGGGCGCCAGCACCAGGGGCGCTAGCACCAGGGGTGCCAGCACCAGGGGCGCCAGCACCAGGGGCGCCAGCACCAGGGGTGCCAGCACCAGGGGCGCCAGCACCAGGGGCGCCAGCACCAGGGGCGCCAGCACCAGGGGCGCCAGCACCAGGGGCGCCAGCACAAGGGACAGTCAGGCGGCGCAATGAGCCGTGCTTCTCCGCCAATACATGTACAAGTATCTGAATCAGATTAAACTAATCCGCCCTCTTCAGATGCAGCCAGTCGATCAGTTATCGGCATCGACAGCGGCGGCGACGGCGGAGGCACCCGCGGCGAGCCGACCCCGAGTGTCGACGCCCGACCGTGCCAGGCTGCGCGATTTCACCTGCGCCGGATTTGCGCCGGCGCTGCAGCGTCGCCTCGAGCTGTTGGCGGCTGCCGAGGCCGCGGTCGAGGTTGAAGTCGAAAGCGGTGCAGACCGTTGAAGCAGGCGGGACCCCGCGGGTCTGCTAGAACTCTCACACAAGTAGCATGTCCACTCTGATGAAAATCCATTCCCGCGGGAACTTTGCTTCCCTATAGCGAGAATTCCCTACTAGAAATTCTCCTCCAATATGTAGATTGCTAGATGAATTAATTCCCTTCAGCACTTTTGTGAAAGCTTAATTAGTTCGGTATGAATAGCATGTTTGTCTTGCCGAAATTATAAACTATATTTTGGGCATTTAAAATTTAGATCAGCTATGCATCCAGGTATGCAGGCACAAAGGGGACTGCATGTGTGTGTGTAAATTTTATGTATGCTCAGACACGATAAAAATACCCATTAGTATTTGCAATTCTTAGCGTTTTTAGTCGCACATATTTTTCTCAATTAACTCAGCAAATCCAGTTTTGCTCAATTCAGCGTACGCCTGTATCTGCATGCAAGCTAGTCTCATATGCATGTTCATTTGATTCGCATATTAATTATCCACGCGATTCAGGATTTTCAATAATTTTCCTATGATGCACCGTTTTCTTGGAATTATTTCTTTTATTCTTGGTTTCAAATGCACAGCTGCCACTTTACAATTTTTCGTCTAATTATTCACTGCACATGTACACTCAAATTTTAACAAAATAAACAGTTGAATAAAAGCTATCGTTTTCGTGTATTTAACTTGATTTACCCAGTTGGGATAATCGGACAGACTTTCTGCATGTTTCTTTGTTTTCAATTAGGGTTGGTGTCATTTCGGCGAAAACTTGAACTAGTATTTATCGGTGTCTTTGTTATGACCCTTGCGTACCTGCATCCCAGCGGACATCCCCAGCGGACCTGACGTGCCGCGGCGCAGACGGGCAGATGACCAGGCTTGCACGCTGCCAGCGGTTCACCTACCTCGGCGGTCTGGTGCCACACGTGGAAGAGGACCTCCGGCGGCGCAGAGGACTCGCCTGGGCGGCCTTTCGTTCGATCCGAGCCGTCCTCCAGTCCGAAGCGCTGCCCGACCGCCAGAGGGCTCGGCTGTGGCAGGCGGTGGTCGAAACCGTCCTGCTCTACAACGCCGAGACGTGGACGCTGACGGCTACGCTGGAGCGGCAGATGGACTCGGCGCACTCAGGGCTGCTCCGTGCAGCCTTTCGAGCAGACAAGAGCGTCGGGACCGAGGCCCTGTACGATCGGGCCAAGCTGCAGCGCCCGTCCATCATCCTTCGCCGGCGGCGACTTCAACTGGCGGGCCACGTGATCCGGGCCGAGGGCTACTGCCCCCAACCTGTTCAGGACGTCTTGCTGCTCACCTTGCAGGGCCCGTTCAGGCAGGGTCAGGCCCGAACCCGTCGATACGTGGACTGCCTGCTGTGCGACGCTGGGGCGCCCGACACTGCCAACGGAGCGGACTTTGTTCGCTCCCAGGCTCTGCGGCGCGCCATCTGACGCGCCCTGCTTTAACTGACTTTGCTCGCAGGGCCGCGTATTTTGTTTTTGTTTGTTTTTTGTACCTGCATGCAATTTTCAGAGCGGAGTAGAGTGTAAGTTTTTTGATAATTTTTTAAGCTATTAAAAATAGTTTTGTCGATTAATAACTTGTTATATTCAGGTCAAATATACAATAGAAAAATAACTTTATGGAATAAGAGACGCTGGGAGAACAGCAAATTGTTGTTTTTTATTACGAGCGTAGTAACCAGTGTCGAAAGACATTGTAAAGACTTTACATTCATACAGGTACATGTACATCATGTGAGGCTTCATACAACAGCAACAACAAAATACGTTGTCACTGTCAGCCAGTCAAGCGTGGCACAAATGTCACAAGGCGCGTTTCAAGGCCTGGGCGCGATCGTAGGCCGCACCGCCGGCAGTGTCTGGGGCGCCGGCGTCAGCCAGCAGGCAGTCGACAAAACGCCGAGTGCGCCCCCCGTGCCTGCAGCGTCAGCAGCAGCATCTCCTGCCCCGGCTACGGGCAGTACGACTCGGCTCGGATGATGGCCTGCCAGCTGGGAGTTGCCGACGGCGCAACAGGTCGCTGGGATGGAGCAGGCCGGTGCGGCGATGGAGTGCCGCATTGGTGACTCGCTCGTAGCCGATCTTGAAGGCTGTGTGCAGCAGGCCAACGTGCGCCGCGTCAACTTGCTGCTCGAGCGACTCCGTCAGCGTCCAGGTCTCGGCGTTGTACAGCAGGACGGTCTCGATCACTGCCTGGAACGCCGCCCTCTGGCGGTCAGACAGGGCCTCGGACTGCAGGACAACCTCCTCCACGTGGGTACTTGCTCGCCGATTTTAGTATACAAGTAAATTTAAGCTTACAACGTGACTTCATATTCATTTCTTAAATCAATCACTCAAACTCGCTGTTCAACCTTACAACTACCCACCCCCTCCTCCGCCATATAATACCATTTATTATATGCAGGCACTCATAAAAAATAATTATTGTATTGCACTACAATCTCAACTCGTACTTTATTTTACTATTCAAAACTGTTTCACCCACTCTTTTGCTTTTAGTTTAAAACAAAATACTTATACTGTATCGAGAAAGGTTTTTCGCCGAAATGACTGGTTTGATTTAATTAACGTTGCAAAACCTATGCTCATGAACGTTTTCCTTTTAAACAGTCGGAGCAATAATTAGCTTTTTGTTGGCGCTAAAACTTATAAGTTTATTTTTTATGTACTGTTTTCGAACTCAAAGTGTTCTATCCCAGTTGTCTCAACTGAATAATTTTACATGGCTCCATGCGATATAACAAAATATAAATTGCAAGCAAAGGTAACAAAAACTAAAAAAGAGTGCCTAAGTTCAGTTATAGAAAAACAACGGATTGAGCACAGAAAATGCTAGATAGCTTGAATAAAACAAAGCACAATCATTGAGATTGATAATTCTATAATTTTATTTCAAATTGAGACTGAATCTGAGTCAGCTGAAAAAATATTAATAGCATATAATTTATTTGTTAAAAATGTTTAGGCAGCACTATCGAGAAAAATTTATTTGATTTCATGTCGTTTTTAAAAGATGGGAATACAGCTTAAGGCAAAATAATTCTAATGCAAGTATTTAATAAAAAAATAGACTACATTTTTAAATCCTTACTTATCAAAGCCAATCACTTTTAATTAAGTCAATTTCACTAAAATAAAAATTACAAATTTCTTTGTACGCCATTTAAACGGCGATATGACGGTGAAATATATATAGCACATCAGTTAAACAAAACAAAAATTATCCAAATAACTAACCATAAAGAGTTAAAAAAACGAATCAATAGCAAATAATTTGGAGGTTGTTATAGTAAGGGCACTCTAGCTGGTTGCATTATTGAGCATAATATTGTCGTAAAAATTATAAAAATTGTTCTGAACATACTCAGGTATATACATTCGTAAATTCTATGATTACACAATTGAATTATTGTATCGCGCTATTAGGCTAGGCCCACTGGCATTGCGCCAGCACCATATTCGCAGAACTGCAGCCATGCTCTGCATTCTGCCAGTCGTCAGCTGCTTCTAAATTGAAAGCTTCCGCCACTGGCTGCTGGTCCGGAAGTCTGGTCAGGTCTTCCATGGACACGGACGGCACATCCGTTGCTGACAATTCGAGATTCTGATTCTGACTAAGTCTGCCGGTTCTGCCGAGGTAGCTGTTTGGACTGAAAGTGCAATTCTGCCGCTGGGCCAGCTGCAAGCACTGCGGACAAGACTGATGGCTGTGCTGTTGAGGAGCTTGAGCAGCTGGCTGCTGCGACTGCACTGGATGATGCTGATAAAGCGGCTCTGTCCACGGATGAGGCAGCTGGCCTGCTTTTAAAAGAGTCGGAGACAACCACAAGGATTTCGTTGAAATCAATGGTGTTTGCTTGTCATTTCAGCGAAGAAATCTCGTTAACTTTTTAGTTTCTAGACAAATTTATGCACAATTGTATCGAATTTTGTTATAAACGCGTCTTTCAGGAGCGTCACCAAAAATGTTTTGGTGGGGGACAGAGCCGGAAATTCTACATGACTGAATTCCTACATTATTTTGGAAATCGGTGTCATTAGCACTCATTCTGGCGCCGCAGGCACTCATTCTGGCGCCGCAGGCACTCATTCTGGCGCCGCAGGCACTCATTCTGGCGCCGCACTCAAGCACTCATTCTGGCGCCGCAGGCACTCATTCTGGCGCCGCAGGCACTCATTCTGGCGCCGCAGGCACTCATTCTGGCGCCGCAGGCACTCATTCTGGCGCCGCAGGCACTCATTCTGGCGCCGCAGGCACTCATTCTGGCGCCACAGGCACTCATTCTGGCGCCACAGGCACTCATTCTGGCGCCGCAGGCACTCATTCTGGCGCCGCAGGCACTCATTCTGGCGCCGCATGCACTCATTTTGGCGCCACAGACACTCATTCTAGCGTCGGAGGCACTCATTCTGGCGTCGCAGGCACTCATTCTGGCGCCACAGGCACTCATTTTGGCGCCGCAGGCACTCATTCTGGCGCCGCATGCACTCATTTTGGCGCCACAGACACTCATTCTAGCGTCGCAGGCACTCATTCTGGCGCCGCAGGCACTCATTCTGGCGCCACAGGCACTCATTCTGGCGCCGCAGGCACTCATTCTGGCGCCTCAGGCACTCATTCTGGCGCCGCAGGCACTCATTCTGGCGCCGCAGGCACTCATTCTGTCTCTCATTTCGGCGTCAAAGGCGCTCGATTTTGGCATGTGCGCCAACATAGCTGGTTTTCAAAACCCTAGGATGCCAATACGGCACTGCAGTTCTGACGCTTAAAAAAGCCATTCTAAACAGACTACTCAACAATCAAATAAGTAGTAGTCAGCACAAGTAATTACAGCTAAATAAGATTTAAACCTTACCGAATCCCCACTGGTTCCGCCAGGAGCCGTTGCTGTTGGGAAATTCTTGCTGACTGGGGATTCCTAATCCTCCTGGTGACCAGCCTTGCGGTTGTTGAGGCTGAAATTGGTTGCTAATGCCGCTATTGCTTCTGTTGTTATTGTTTCCTTGGTAGCCGTTGCTAACGGCGCTTCCACCGCTGCCGGACGCTAGAGAGCCCCGACCAGACGATGAGGGACAGAAGCTGACTGTGCTGGCGTCATCTGCGACTGCGTAACGCGCTTGAGCGAGCTGGTGACTGGCACCTAAGAATTGATGCAGGAAAGCATTGCTGCCTACTTTTCTACTGAATTGTTGTCTACTTTTCTACTGAATTGTTGCCTACTTTTCTACTGAATTGTTGTCTACTTTTCTACTGAATTGTTGTCTACTTTTCTACTGAATTGTTGCCTACTTTTCTACTGAATTGTTGCCTACTTTTCTATTGAATTGCTGCCTACTTTTCTACTGAATTGCTGTCTACTTTCCCATCGAATTACTGTCTACTTTCCCATTCAATTACTGTCTACTTTCCCATTCAATTAATGTCTACTTTCCCATTCAATTACTGTCTACTTTCACATTGAAATAATGTCTACTTTCCCATTCAATTACTGTCTACTTTCCCATTGAATTACTGTCTACTTTCCCATTCAATTAATGTCTACTTTCCCATTGAATTACTGTCTACTTTCCCATTGAATTACTGTCTACTTTCCCATTCAATTAATGTCTACTTTCCCATTCAATTACTGTCTACTTTCACATTGAAATAATGTCTACTTTCCCATTCAATTACTGTCTACTTTCCCATTGAATTACTGCCTACTTTCCCATTCAATTACTGTCTACTTTCCCATTCAATTACTGTCTACTTTCCCATTGAATTACTGCCTACTTTCCCATTCAATTACTGTCTACTTTCCCATTCAATTACTGTCTACTTTCCCATTCAATTACTGTCTACTTTCACACTGAATTACTGTCTACTTTCACACTGAATTGCTGTCTACTTTCCCATTGAATTACTGTCTACTTTCACACTGAATTGCTGTCTACTTTCCCATTGAATTACTGTCTACTTTCACACTGAATTACTGTCTACTTTCACACTGAATTGCTGTCTACTTTCACACTGAATTACTGTCTACTTTCACACTGAATTACTGTCTACTTTCACACTGAATTGCTGTCTACTTTCCCTCTGAAGTACTGTCTACTTTTCTTCTGAATTACTGTCTACTTTCACACTGAATTGCTGTCTACTTTCACACTGAATTGCTGTCTACTTTCCCATTGAATTACTGTCTACTTTCACACTGAATTACTGTCTACTTTTTTACCCAATACAAGTGCTTCTATAACAATCTACCAAGCATTACTATCTTCTCCATATCATCAATATTACCCAAGCAGTCTCACTAAGGAAACACAAGCCCGGATCTCCATCTCCAGCTTCACTCCAACCCGAACTCCATCCTCACCCGTCTCAGCAGTCAAGCCGTCCAAACCCTCGGCTTCCAGCAGCTCCTCGGTCCTCGGCAGCTCGCGCTTGATCACCGGCGCCGCTGGAGCTGCGACTTTTCCTTGTCGTAGTCGACAGAGTCGCGACATCCGAGCCGGCGCCGCCGCCACCAGAACGTCGCCGCCGGAGTCGAGGACGCGCTGCGACGGCAACAGCATCGGAGCGAAATAGCCCTCGTCGTCTGCTTGGAACTCGTCGCTAAGCTGCTCGGGATTAAGCCGGTTCGACTGTCGCTCAGCTGAGAACTGGCGAGCTGCCGACATCGGGCTGGCACCGCCGCATCCAACACCGCTGCCGCCGCCGCTGTGCATCGAGTCCGATGTGCTGCTCATTGGGGTGCCGCCGTTGTTGACGCCTCCGCTGCCGCCGCCGCTGCCTCCAGCAGTTTTTCCGTATCGTCTCAGCCGATTCTCCTCAGCCTTGGAGCTCCAACTCTCGCCCTTGATTTTCTTAGAAGCGTAGGCCTCGGCGCCGTGCACGGTTTTGATGTGCTTCCGCAGAGAGCTGGGGTCCGTGTACCGCTTGCCGCAGCCCGCAGCGGCGCGGCACTGGTACGGCTTCTCGGCAGAGTGAGTCCGGTTCTGGTGCTTGGCTCGGTCGGAAGCGTTTGAGAAGGCTTTGGCGCAGCCGGGCACCTCGCAACAATAGGGCTTCTCACCGGTGTGCGACCGGAAATGCGTCTTCATGTTCTCCAGGCGGGAGTAGGCCTTGGTGCAGCCGGGGTACTGTTGCATGAAGGGGCGGGTAAGAGAGGCGAATCAATGGCGTTGCTTGGGGGAATTTGAGATTTTACAAGCTCGAAACTCGAAACTCGAAACTTGAACTCTAAACTCGAAATTTTACTAGACTTGAAACTCCACTAAGCTCGAAAGTTTAAGAACCTTCTAACTTCACAAAGCTATTAAACATCATTGTTAAAATAATTTGAAGTTACAAGCTCAAGAAAGTGACCTCAAATGACTCAGACTTGTGTTTAAATTACTGTTAGATTAATTACTGCTCAAATTAATTTGGTGTTTCTTAGAATGCGGGATTATAGCTAAAACAGGAGATCCGTTCTCTACTCAGTAACTCAGTTTTCGGATTCAGGGTCAGGGAGAGAGGGTATAGAAGGGAGAGGGTATAGAAGGGAGAGGGTATAGAAGGGAGAGGGTATAGAAGGGAGAGGGTATAGAAGGGAGAGGGTATAGAAGGGAGAGGGTATAGAAGGGAGAGGGTATAGAAGGGAGAGGGTATAGAAGGGAGAGGGTATAGAAGGGAGAGGGTATAGAAGGGAGAGGGTATAGAAGGGAGAGGGTATAGAAGGGAGAGGGTATAGAAGGGAGAGGGTATAGAAGGGAGAGGGTATAGAAGGGAGAGGGTATAGAAGGGAGAGGGTATAGAGGAGGTCACAAGGAATCGAATTGTCTTTTAACATTTGTGGTTTTTTTCAATCAAGACACAGACTTTTCTGGACTCTGAAACTTCCGCAATAGTGCACTCTACGAACCAGCGACTCACGGTGCATCTGTAGGGTCTTTCTCCCGTGTGGCGCCTCACGTGCACGTTCAGCATGTACAGCGCTTTAAACGGCTTTTGGTTGCGGCTGCAGCCAATCCAATGGCACACGAACTCCTTGCTGTCCCCGCTGCCTTTCACGTGGACATCGTTCACGTGCTGCGGGAGGCGGATGTTCAAAGGTTGACGGACTTATAGGTTCTCAGATTCTTAGGTTCATGGGTTCATGGGTTTATAGGCTCATGGGTTCATAGGCTCATGGGTTCATAGGTTCATGGGTTCATGGGTTCATGGGTTCATAGATTCACAGGTTAATAGGTTCACGGGTTTATAGGCTCACGAGTCCATAGATTCACGGGTTCATAGATTCACGAGTTCATAGATTCACGGGTTCATAGGTTCATGGACTTATAGGTTCACGGATTCATAGGTTCATGGGTTCACAGGCTCTCGGGCTCATAGGTTCACGGGAACATAGGTTCACGGGTTCACAGGTTCATGAAGTCAGGGTTAAATGAAGCAGGTCAGCTTACTTCAACCAGCTCAGCATTGGTGCCGCACTGCAGCCCACAGTTCACCCACCGGCACACCGTCGCCAGAATTTCGCCACTGGTCCCGTCGGCCTCCTCGTCATCATCAGCCTCATCATCGGCTGCTCTTCTGTCCGCCTCGCTTCCCGCAGCTTCCGGTCCGTCATCTTCGTTGTCGGCAGCAGCAACTGTTGAACTGCCGGCATCGCCAACGGACGGACTTGCCGGCTTGCTGACGGCGGCAGTGGCAGCAGCGGCGGCGGCGTTGTTCGTGTTCGATTTGCGACGGTAGAAAGCTGCCGCAGCTGCCGCAGCCGCCGCGGCCGCCGCCACGCTATTCGGAGGCGTCGCTGTCGGCGAAAACAGCGGCGAGTTGCCGCCGCCGCCACCAGCGCCGATGCTGCCGAAAGACGCCGCCGAGAGATGCCCGATGGAGCCCTGGCTGCCCCGGGAGCTGGGCGAGCCTCTGACGCCGCTACCGCCGCCTCCGAGCACGGGAATCCATGACAGACAGTCGTGCGAGGCGGTCACCTGGTTGAGCTCGATGGTGCAGCAGCCGGCGTTCTCCACTGACGACTGGGACAGCGCTCGCTTCTTGGCACCGCGGCCGAGCTGCTGCTGAAATGTTGGCTGTTGAGTGGCTGGCGACATCTGCTGGAGCTGGTGCTGCTGGTACTGAGTTGCTGGGAACAGCGGTGTGTAAGCTCCGTGAGATGCGTACTGCCAGTGCGGCTGGGTCTGCAGCTGCTGGTGCTGTGGGTAACTGGGACACGGCGGAGGCTGGTGCAGCCCCGGATGAAGCTGCTGATGCTGCAGAGGGAAGCTGGGATAGGCGGGCACGGATCTGGCTCCGTTGGGCAGCTGCTGAGAATAGAACGGGTTGGACCCATTCTGGCAGTGATGAAGCTGCTGCTGATGCTGATGATGATGCTGAGGATGCGGAAACTGCATCGGATGCTGGACGGGATAGGGGAAATCCGATGATGAGGCCGTTGCCATGGCGACTAGGCGCGACTGTTTGGCCTCGTTTGGCGCTGCAGCTGAAATTTGAATTTTTGCAAACCGAGATTGAAATGGACTTTCGTAACACCGTTTGATACGCGTGTAAATTTAACAAGCTGATCTCAGCTGCAAAGGCTTGTGTGTGTGCTCAGGGGTCAGCAAACTGGGGTCAGGGAGAGGGTATACAAAAGAGTGAGGGAGAGGGTATAGAAGTGGGTCAGGGAGAGGGTATAGAAGTGGGTCAGGGAGAGGGTATAGAAGAGAGTGAGGGAGAGTTATAGAAGATGGTCAGGGAGAGGGTATAGAAGAGGTTCAGAGAGAGGATATAAAGGGACTCAGGGATAGGAAGAAGGTCAGGGAGAGGGTATAGAAGAGGGTCAGGGAGAGGTATAGAAGTGGGTCAGGGAGAGGGTATAGAAGAGGGTCAGGGAGAGGGTATAGAAGTGGGTCAGGGAGAGGGTATAGAAGAGGGTCAGGGAGAGGGTATAGAAGTGGGTCAGGGAGAGGGTATAGAAGAGGGTCAGGACGGGAGGGGGCATAGAAGAGGGTCAGGAAGGAAGGGGGGTATAGAAGGGGTCAGGGAGAGGGTATAGAAGGGGTCAGGGAGAGGGTATAGAAGGGGTCAGGGAGAGGGTATAGAAGGGGTCAGGGAGAGGGTATAGAAGGGGTCAGGGAGAGGCTATAGAACTCACCACCGTTCACAGTCTCGAAGTCAGCTGATTCAAATTGCATGGCGAGATAGAATTACAGGCAAACTGTCACTGCAGCTCATTCATGGCCATTCGCCCGAATATTTGCCCGGTTTTGTTTTCTAAACTAAGCGGAATTCTCAGACGCAGAAGCTGCAGCGGAGAATCGCACATTATAAGCGCAACTATATTGAAGTTGAAATAAATGATTTATAACGCTATACAGTCGTGGGAATCATTTTTGTCTGTCAGCTTCTTACTTTACTTTGTTTCTTATTTTCTTCGAAGTTTTCTAGATGACAATTGCTGCAGCTGATATGCATATACACGAGCTGCAGTGTGTTGCAGAAGGTTTCTTTGACGCCATGGCGCACAGGGAATCGCTGTTGAATAGAAGAAAAACTCTTCTCTGAAATTCACAGCTCTCTGTGTCTCTGTGCATTGTAGCGAGTTATACGAGTAAAGAGAAAGCGGTCCATGAAATTCTTGAAAGAGAGAGAGAGGGGCTGGCATGGAGATCGTCAACTAGAGTTTGGATTGCCAGCTTATTTTGACTTGGACGAACCCCAGAGAGTGTACGAGTACGGCCAGGGTGCCCGGAGCCCTTCTTTCAGTTATGATTTTATTTATTGTTTTTACTATTATCAATAATTTACGCTCGCATATTACAATTCTGAACAAACATTAAATCCTGTCAACTTATAGCTAGCATTAGTAATTAGTTCTCCTTGCATTGTGAAGCGACGCGAGTGAAGGAAGAAGAGAGAGAGAGACAGACCAGTGTAGTAAAGTCGTCGAAATTAAGCTCACGCGTAATAAGTAAAATGCATCATTTTTCAAACGAAATTCGCTGATTTACGCTTGTCTTGTGCTGCGTTTGAGACATTGGCATGGACACCGCGAGAGCATTAAAGCTGAGAGATGAGTTAGGAAAAACAGTTATAAACAAAAGACGAACTGGAGTAGATAAAAATGCAGATCAACCATATACTAAAATAAAAAGCTAGACAGAATTAGCATGAGTAAGTTTTAAAGCGCGCCAACCAACATATTCAAGGACTCAAGGTCTTCCATTGAAGCTCTTTGAACTCAATTTTAAATGATCTGCTATCCAAGAATATTTTTGTGTCTGGTTTCATAAGGCACAATCGCGAACTTCGGAGAATGGCACTCACTCAGATTGAGAATGGCACTCACTCAGATTGAGAATGGCACTCACTCAGATTGAGCATGGCACCCACTCAGATTAAGCATGGCACTCACTCAGATTGAGAATGGCACTCACTCAGACTAGAGAATGGCACTCACTCAGACTAGAGAATGGCACTCACTCAGACTGAGAATGGCACTCACTCAGATTGAGAATGGCACTCACTCAGATTGAGAATGGCACTCACTCAGATTGAGAATGGCACTCACTCAGATTGAGCATGGCACTCACTCAGATTGAGAATGGCACTCACTCAGATTGAGCATGGCACTCACTCAGATTGAGAATGGCACTCACTCAGATTGAGCATGGCACTCACTCAGATTGAGAATGGCACTCACTCAGATTGAGAATGGCACTCACTCAGATTGAGCATGGGACTCACTCAGATTGAGAATGGCACTCACTCAGATTGAGAATGGCACTCACTCAGATTGAGAATGGCACTCACTCAGATTGAGAATGGCACTCACTCAGATTGAGCATGGCACTCACTCAGATTGAGAATGGCACTCACTCAGATTGAGAATGGCACTCACTCAGATTGAGAATGGCACTCACTCAGATTGAGAATGGCACCCACTCAGATTGAGAATGGCACTCACTCAGATTGAGAATGGCACTTACTCAGATTGAGAATGGCACTCACTCAGATTGAGAATGGCACTCACTCAGATTGAGAATGGCACTCACTTAGATTGAGAATGGCACTCACTCAGATTGAGAATGGCACTTACTCAGATTGAGCCTGGTACTCACTCAGATTGAGAATGGCACTCACTCAGATTGAGAATGGCACTCACTCAGATTGAGCATGACACTCACTTAGATTGAGAATGGCACTCACTCAGATTGAGAATGGCACTCACTCAGATTGAGAATGGCACTCACTCAGATTGAGCATGGCACTCACTTAGATTGAGAATGGCACTCACTCAGATTGAGAATGGCACTCACTCAGATTGAGCATGGCACTCACTCAGATTGAGAATGGCACTCACTCAGATTGAGAATGGCTCTCACTCAGATTGAGAATGGCACTCACTCAGATTGAGAATGGCACTCACTCAGATTGAGCATGGCACTCACTCAGATTGAGCATGGAACTCACTCAGATTGAGCATGGCACTCGATCACTCAGATTGAGAATGGCACTCACTCAGATTGAGTATGGCACTCACTCAGATTGAGAATGGCACCCACTCAGATTGAGCATGGTACTCACTCAGATTGAGCATGGCACTCACTCAGATTGAGCATGGCACTCACTCAGACTAGAGAATGGCACTCACTCAGACTAGAGAATGGCACTCACTCAGACTAGAGAATGGCACTCACTCAGATTGAGTATGGCACTCACTCAGATTGAGAATGGCACCCACTCAGACTAGAGAATGGCACTCACTCAGACTAGAGAATGGCACTCACTCAGACTAGAGAATGGCACTCACTCAGACTAGAGAATGGCACTTACTCAGATTGAGCATGGCACTCACTCAGACTAGAGAATGGCACTCACTCAGATTGAGTATGGCACTCACTCAGATTGAGAATGGCACCCACTCAGATTGAGCATGGTACTCACTCAGATTGAGCATGGCACTCACTCAGATTGAGCATGGCACTCACTCAGACTAGAGAATGGCACTCACTCAGATTGAGCATGGCACTCACTCAGACTGAGAATGGCACTCACTCAGACTAGAGAATGGCACTCACTCAGACTAGAGAATGGCACTCACTCAGACTGAGAATGGTACTCACTCAGACTGAGAATGAGAGCGCCAATCAAAGCAGAGGAGCCAGCAAGAGAATAAACGAGGCCGCTCACTTTTGCAAACAAACCTAATCTCATCCCCTTTCACCCCCGATCCCAAGCCGATGGTTTGAAAACGCTGCACAATATGGCGAAGCGATTGTTTTCTCAATGCAGTTCCCATTTCTTCTTAAACTTTTCCCACTAGAACTCTTGCTTGACATCGCGGCTCACGGAGGGGGTAGTGGAGAGGGTCTTTCATTATACTTCAAAGGATGCCGACAAGAACAAGTGGAGATATATAGCGGCTCCGGCTCAAACAAAGCGTGTTGGCAGGCAATGCGAAAGCCACAAAAGGAAATTATTCCCGATAGGCCAACAGTTCCGCGTGCGGCTGCGGCTCATTTCTTTTTGGATTCTGAGCAAAATATTTTCGTAATTCGTCGTCGAAAATTTGACAGAAATTACTGAAGTTAGTATGAGTTACAAGTTAGTATGAGTTCTATGGAATCTGAAGAGTACCTGAAAACCAAACAAGTTAGTTTTATTTAGAGAAGACATTTTAATTATCAAATTCTTATCTTATCAGTTGTACCGGTGCTCTGGGGTCTTTCTTATCTTATCAGTTTTGTATGAATTTATCATGTCTGACTGAACTGCAAAGTTAAAAAATCCTAAATACGCGCGCAATTTGAGACTGAGAAGTTTGATAGCTTATTGACTCGCTTCTCATCACTCTCTGCTCTCTGTCTCATTATTCTCTGCCCTCTGTCTCATCACTCTCTGCCCTCTGTCTCATCACTCTCTGCTCTCTGTCTCATTATTCTCTGCCCTCTGTCGCATCACTCTCTGCCATCTGTCTCATCACTCTGTTCTCTATCTCATCACTCTCTGCCCTCTGTCTCATTATTCTCTGCCCTCTGTCTCATCACTCTCTGCTCTCTGTCTCATTATTCTCTGCCCTCTGTCTCATCACTCTCTGCCATCTGTCTCATCACTCTGTTCTCTATCTCATCACTCTCTGCCCTCTGTCTCATCATTCTCTGCCCTCTGTCTCATCACTCTCTGCTCTCTGTCTCATTATTCTCTGCCCTCTGTCTCATCACTCTCTGCCATCTGTCTCATCACTCTGTTCTCTATCTCATCACTCTCTGCCCTCTGTCTCATTATTCTCTGCCCTCTGTCTCATCACTCTCTGCCCTCTGTCTCATTACTCTCTGCCATCTGTCCTATCACTCTCTGCCCTCTGTCTCATCACTCTCTGCCCTCTGTCTCATCACTCTCTGCCCTCTGTCTCATTACTCTCTGTTCTCTGTTTCATCACTCTCTGCTCTCTGTCTCATCACTGTCTGCCCTCTGTCTCATTACTCTCTGCCATCTGTCCTATCACTCTCTGCCCTCTGTCTCATCATTCTCTGTCTCTGTCTCATTACTCTCTGCCCTCTGTCTCATCATTCTCTGCCCTCTGTCTCATCATTCTCTGTCTCTGTCTCATTATTCTCTGCCCTCTGTCTCATCACTCTCTGCCCTCTGTCTCATTACTCTCTGCCATCTGTCCTATCACTCTCTGCCCTCTGTCTCATCACTCTCTGCCCTCTGTCTCATCACTCTCTGCCCTCTGTCTAATTACTCTCTGCCATCTGTCCTATCACTCTCTGCCCTCTGTCTCATCACTCTCTGCCCTCTGTCTAATTACTCTCTGCCATCTGTCCTATCACTCTCTGCCCTCTGTCTCATCACTCTCTGCCCTCTGTCTCATTACTCTCTGCCATCTGTCCTATCACTCTCTGCCCTCTGTCTCATCATTCTCTGTCTCTGTCTCATCACTCTGTTCTCTGTCTCATCCCTCTTTGCCCTCCGTCTCATCACTCTCTACCATCTTATCAACTCCCTATGCCATCTTGTCACTCTCTTTTTGCCATCTCGTCACTTTCTTTGCTATCTTGTCACTCTGTTTGCTATCTTGCCTCTCTGTTTGCGATCTTGTTAGTCTCCCTGGCTTTTTATCACTCTCTTTCATTTTGGCGCCGCCACCAAGAATTTAACAGTCATCTGCCAGATAAAAGAAAATATCTTTTTACCACTGACGGAATCTTAGCAGCTGGCACCGATCATCCAGATTAAAAATGCAATAATTCACAAATCATAAACTAGGCGAAATTCCTCAAAACAAATGGAATGCATTATGCCAGTGTCTCAATCATAAAAAACAGACAAATTCTAAAACTCGAAAAGGCATTAAATTGGGTCTCCAAGGTTCCAAAGCTTCTATTGGTACGAAATAAGAAAGTGTTTTTTTCAGATCACGGCAGCCTCGATGTCCAAAATCTGGAGAGACTTTTCAGCTACCGAACTTAACCTACTGCACGAATTGCAACTTTGAATCTTCCAGCTCATTAAGGCTGATCACTTTACTCGCTTATGCAACTCGGCAGCTTTCTGGTGAACCCATTTTTTCGAGAATTTTTTCCTTTAGTGCCTACTTGGTGGCTGCTGCATGGCGCTAGGAGTGAAGACGAAGTGCCTAGGTACATGGAGACAGAACTGAGCTCTGACTCACCCGATAAATACTAATGCATATTGAGAGAATCTGCATGGCAAGCTTTAAATGGATAGATAGATAGATAGATAGATAGATAGATAGATAGATAGATAGATAGATAGATAGATAGATAGATAGATAGATAGATAGATAGATAGATAGATGGATAGATAGATAGATAGATAGATAGATTGATAGATTGATAGATAGATAGATAGATAGATAGATAGATAGATAGATAAACAAACCGACAACAATAAATAAAAGCAAGCTCTTACCTTTTTTGATTAAGGCAGAATTTCACAATAAACTTTGCCAGAAACTCAGCCCTCAAAGTCAGTCAGTGGTCTACCCGAGCAATCCAAAAATAGCTTGCACTGGGGCTCCGTGATGGAGTTAGTTCGTGGTCCTCTTTAAAACGAGGAAAAAGACAATTTGAGAGCTGTACGATCCTGGCAGTAGCGGGAGGGCACAAGCGGAGGTACGAATTTATAAACCGTATGTGAAAATATCCTACTGCCTCTCGTATCCAGAACTTTACAGCAAGCAGCCAATAGAATCCCAGCTGTCGGCTTTCGAAACAAGAAACCCCCCCCTAGCGCCACATTGGAAGTCTCCTGCTCCCCTGTACCATTGTTGCGGGGAAAGACAGGTAGCAAGCAATGGAGACATGTGGTTTTTTCACCGACCCAATTGATACTTCTCGGTTTTGGGGTTATTTAGACTTAGGCGCCATCTATCTGACTTAGGCGCCATCTATCTGACTTAGGCGCCATCTATCTGACTTAGGCGCCATCTATCTGACTTAGGCGCCATCTATCTGACTTAGGCGCCATCTATCTGACTTAGGCGCCATTTATCTGACTATAGGCGTGAGCTATCTGACTTAGGCGTCAAAATATTCTAATTGACTGCTTGTGCTACGGTTTATTAAAAATTTGGCGCCTACGCAAGTTATTTCCCACTTATTTCGCCCAGTTTCCTTTCCTGTTTTATTACCTTGCTGCACCGGCTCCCGCCCTGCATCGTAGTACATCCTACAGCGAATGCAGAACACTGGAAGACGCTCTAAGCTGCAGTCTCGGGTTGCCTAATAAATTACAGAATTTCCAGAGCCCACAGGAGACTGAAGCGATACCCCTCTCTCGCTGGTCAAGCTAAAAAACTACACTTTATTAGCACCCGAAACTCCCGACTGGATGGCCCCCTAAATATAATCCCCAACCTCTCTCTGATACCGACCCAGCGGAAACAAGACCACCCGGAATCCATTTTCTTTCGGAAGGAACTTTTATTTTTGTACAAACTCGGCAAAAGGCGCCTTTTTATCTTTGTTTCTAGAATGCCAGCAGCTAGCTGCATGAAAATTCTCTGTTAAAGTTTGCTTCGGCTCATAAAAAAGTAATCTGTTTGTTTGTCTGTCCAGAATTAAAATGGCGAGTGGGCAATCCATGCTATGAAGAATCGGCAGAGACTGCCATAAAGAATATTACAAAACTGCCATGAAGAATAAGCAGAAACTGCCATGAAGAATCGGCAGAAACTGCCATGAAGAATAAGCAAAAACTGCCATGAATAATCGGCAGAAACTGCCATGAAGTTTCGGCAGAAACTGCCATAAAGAATAAGCAAAAACTGCCATGAATAATCGGCAGAAACTGCCATGAAGAATAAGCAAAAACTGCCATGAAGAATCGGCAGAAACTGCCATGAAGTTTCGGCAGAAACTGCCATGAAGAATAAGCAAAAACTGCCATGAAGAATCGGCAGAAACTGCCATGAAGTTTCGGCAGAAACTGCCATGAAGAATAAGCAAAAACTGCCATGAAGAATAAGCAGAAACTGCCATGAAGAATCGGCAGAAACTGCCATGAAGAATATTACAAAACTGCCATGAAGAATCGGCAGAAACTGCCATGAAGTTTCGGCAGAAACTGCCATGAAGAATAAGCAGAAACTGCCATGAATAATCGGCAGAAACTGCCATGAAGAATATTACAAAACTGCCATGAAGAATCGGAAGAAACTGCCATGAAGAATCGGCAGAAACTGCCAAGAAGAATCGGCAGAAACTGCCATGAAGAATCGGCAGAAACTGCCATGAAGAATCGGCAGAAACTGCCATGAAGAATAAGCAGAAACTGCCATGAAGAATCGGCAGAAACTGCCATGAATTTTCGGCAGAAACTGCCATGAAGAATAAGCAAAAACTGCCATGAATAATCGGCAGAAAATTCCATGAAGAATAAGCAAAAGCTGCCATGAATAATCGGCAGAAACTGCCATAAAGAATAAGCAAAAACTGCCATGAATAATCGGCAGAAACTGCCATGAAGAATAAGCAAAAACTGCCGTGAAAAATCGGCAGAAACTGCCATGAAGTTTCGGCAGAAACTGCCATGAAGAATAAACAAAAACTGCCATGAAGAATAAGCAGAAACTGCCATGAAGAATCGGCAGAAACTGCCATGAAGTTTCGGCAGAAACTGCCAAGAAGAATCGGCAGAAACTGCCATGAAGAATCGGAAGAAACTGCCATGAAGAATCGGAAGAAACTGCCATGAAGAATAAGCAAAAACTGCCATGAATAATCGGCAGAAACTGCCAAGAAGAATCGGCAGAAACTGCCATGAAGAATAAGCAGAAACTGCCATGAAGAATAAGCAGAAACTGCCATGAAGAATCGGCAGAAACTGCCATGAAGTTTCGGCAGAAACTGCCATGAAGAATAAGCAGAAACTGCCATGAATAATCGGCAGAAACTGCCATGAAGTTTCGGCAGAAACTGCCATGAAGAATAAGCAGAAACTGCCATGAAGAATAAGCAGAAACTGCCATGAAGAATCAGCAGAAACTGCCATGAAGATTCGGCAGAAACTGCCATGAAGATTCGGCAGAAACTGCCATGAAGAATAAGCAGAAACTGCCATGAAGAATCGGCAGAAACTGCCATGAAGAATAAGCAAAAACTGCCATGAATAATCGGCAGAAACTGCCATGAAGTTTCGGCAGAAACTGCCATAAAGAATAAGCAAAAACTGCCATGAATAATCGGCAGAAACTGCCATGAAGAATAAGCAGAAACTGCCATGAAGAATCGGCAGAAACTGCCATGAAGTTTCGGCAGAAACTGCCATGAAGAATAAGCAAAAACTGCCATGAAGAATCGGCAGAAACTGCCATGAAGTTTCGGCAGAAACTGCCATGAAGAATAAGCAAAAACTGCCATGAAGAATAAGCAGAAACTGCCATGAAGAATCGGCAGAAACTGCCATGAAGAATATTACAAAACTGCCATGAAGAATCGGCAGAAACTGCCATGAAGTTTCGGCAGAAACTGCCATGAAGAATAAGCAGAAACTGCCATGAATAATCGGCAGAAACTGCCATGAAGAATATTACAAAACTGCCATGAAGAATCGGAAGAAACTGCCATGAAGAATCGGCAGAAACTGCCAAGAAGAATCGGCAGAAACTGCCATGAAGAATCGGCAGAAACTGCCATGAAGAATCGGCAGAAACTGCCATGAAGAATAAGCAGAAACTGCCATGAAGAATCGGCAGAAACTGCCATGAATTTTCGGCAGAAACTGCCATGAAGAATAAGCAAAAACTGCCATGAATAATCGGCAGAAAATTCCATGAAGAATAAGCAAAAGCTGCCATGAATAATCGGCAGAAACTGCCATAAAGAATAAGCAAAAACTGCCATGAATAATCGGCAGAAACTGCCATGAAGAATAAGCAAAAACTGCCGTGAAAAATCGGCAGAAACTGCCATGAAGTTTCGGCAGAAACTGCCATGAAGAATAAACAAAAACTGCCATGAAGAATAAGCAGAAACTGCCATGAAGAATCGGCAGAAACTGCCATGAAGTTTCGGCAGAAACTGCCAAGAAGAATCGGCAGAAACTGCCATGAAGAATCGGAAGAAACTGCCATGAAGAATCGGAAGAAACTGCCATGAAGAATAAGCAAAAACTGCCATGAATAATCGGCAGAAACTGCCAAGAAAAATCGGCAGAAACTGCCATGAAGAATAAGCAGAAACTGCCATGAAGAATAAGCAGAAACTGCCATGAAGAATCGGCAGAAACTGCCATGAAGTTTCGGCAGAAACTGCCATGAAGAATAAGCAGAAACTGCCATGAATAATCGGCAGAAACTGCCATGAAGTTTCGGCAGAAACTGCCATGAAGAATAAGCAGAAACTGCCATGAAGAATAAGCAGAAACTGCCATGAAGAATCAGCAGAAACTGCCATGAAGATTCGGCAGAAACTGCCATGAAGATTCGGCAGAAACTGCCATGAAGAATAAACAAAAACTGCCATGAAGAATAAGCAGAAACTGCCATGAAGAATCGGCAGAAACGGCCATGAAGAATCGGCAGAAACTGCCAAGAAGATTCGGCAGAAACTGCCATGAAGAATAAGCAGAAACTGCAATGAAGAATCGGCAGAAACTGCCATGAAGATTCGGCAGAAACTGCCATGAAGAATAAGCAGAAACTGCAATGAAGAATCGGCAGAAACTGCCAAGAAGATTCGGCAGAAACTGCCATGAAGATTCGGCAGAAACTGCCAAGAAGATTCGGCAGAAACTGCCATGAAGAATCGGCAGAAACGGCCATGAAGAATCGGCAGAAACTGCCAAGAAGATTCGGCAGAAACTGCCATGAAGAATCGGCAGAAACTGCCATGAAGAATAAGCAGAAACTGCAATGAAGAATAAGCAGAAACTGCCATGAAGATTCAGCAGAAACTGTCATGAAGATTCGGCAGAAATTTACCGGAAACTACCACCGAGAAACGACCGAAACTACTATTAATTGCCATATTATTCCACAAAAGCTAACGTAGCATTCAAAGTCAAGTAAGTCTCAAAGTCAAAGTCAAGTATCTCCTAACACCTGGAGATGCAGTGAACCAATTATATTTATTAAAGTACGGTAACACCGGAAATGGCCTGTTCGAGATTTGAGAGTAAAGTCTGGGAAGCAGGGACACAGATATAAGTAGGGGTGAGAGGAGAGGTCATAAGCAGTCACAGTGGTCGGGAGGGCCATAAACTCGACACGAAGAGGTCACAGATAGGAAACGAGTTCGAAAAAACTTAAAAGAATAAATTTTTGTCAATTCGTCCCAAGGTTAACCTGCTCTTTGAAACCAGCATGGACTTCTATGAAACTGTAAAACGGTAGAATTTCCTCATAACTACGATAAAAAAGATAGCCAAAAAGAAAAAAATTCAGATCCTGAAGACTGTCGCTTTTTGTTCACCCTGCTCTCGTCCCCCATTCATTTCCGATGTGTATAATGCAATAATTTTTACAACATTAGAAAAATAGATAGAAGACAGGAAAGAGAGACTCACAGCTGTAAGCAGCTGGTGAGCTAAAATTATCTGAGGTGGCTTTGGAAACAGAAAGGAACACCATAATTCAGTAACTGAAGTGACACAATTTCAGTATCTGAGGTGAAACAATTTCAGTATCTGAAATGACACAATTTCAGTATCTGAAGTGACACAATTTCAGTATCTGAAGTGACACAATTTCAGTAACTAAAGTGACACAATTTCAGTATCTAAAGTGACACAATTTCAGTAACTGAAGTGACAAAATTTCAGTATCTAAAGTGACACAATTTCAGCAACTGAAGTGACACAATTTCAGTAACTGAAGTGACACAATTTCAGTAACTGAAGTGACACAATTTCAGTAACTGAAGTGACACAATTTCAGTAACTGAAGTGACACAATTTCAGCAACTGAAGTGACACAATTTCAGCAACTGAAGTGACACAATTTCAGCAACTGAAGTGACACAATTTCAGTATCTAAAGTGACACAATTTCAGTATCTGAAATGACACAATTTCAGTATCTGAAGTGACACAATTTCAGTAACTAAAGTGACACAATTTCAGTATCTAAAGTGACACAATTTCAGTATCTAAAGTGACACAATTTCAGTATCTAAAGTGACACAATTTCAGTATCTAAAGTGACACAATTTCAGCAACTGAAGTGACACAATTTCAGTAACTGAAGTGACACAATTTCAGTAACTGAAGTGACACAATTTCAGTAACTGAAGTGACACAATTTCAGCAACTGAAGTGACACAATTTCAGCAACTGAAGTGACACAATTTCAGCAACTGAAGTGACACAATTTCAGTAACTGAAGTGACACAATTTCAGTAACTGAAGTGACACAATTTCAGCAACTGAAGTGACACAATTTCAGTATCTGAAGTGACACAATTTCAGTATCTGAAGTGACACAATTTCAGTAACTGAAGTGACACAATTTCAGTATCTAAAGTGACACAATTTCAGTATCTAAAGTGACACAATTTCAGTAACTGAAGTGACACAATTTCAGTAACTGAAGTGACACAATTTCAGCAACTGAAGTGACACAATTTCAGCAACTGAAGTGACACAATTTCAGTATCTAAAGTGACACAATTTCAGTATCTAAAGTGACACAATTTCAGTAACTGAAGTGACACAATTTCAGTATCTAAAGTGACACAATTTCAGCAACTGAAGTGACACAATTTCAGTATCTGAAGTGACACAATTTCAGTATCTAAAGTGACACAATTTCAGTATCTAAAGTGACACAATTTCAGTAACTAAAGTGACACAATTTCAGTAACTAAAGTGACACAATTTCAGTAACTAAAGTGACAAAATTTCAGTATCTAAAGTGACACAATTTCAGTATCTGAAGTGACACAATTTCAGTAACTAAAATGAGACAATTTCGGGACCTGAGGAGCAAACCTCGGACTTAAATCATTCATGAAGCTAAACTTCAAAGCAAGAAGCCGAATATAATTAATAATTTAGATGAAGCTGACATATTATCATGCATGCTGATATTTCGCTCACACAAAATAACTTTCTACTTCCAGTTCCAATAATATCGAAATTTGAAATGAAAGCAATGAAATGGAATAATAAAATGCAGCTACAAAGTGTAACGAAACCAGAGCTAGATTGTAAGACTTGCTTTCTCTCTCTCTCTCTCTCTCTCTCTCTCTCTCTCGTTTATTTAGAAATTTTCCTAAATCCACTGAAACTTGAAGGAGGCAAAAATTTAAAGAAATCGATACTCGATCAGTCTTTGACAAGCAGCCACATTCTGCAGTCCTACGAGTAGATTTGCAACAAAAACGATCGGAGAAAATAGTGTTTAAAAAAGCAATAGCAAAAAACGTGGATTCGATAGTTTTTTGTCCAAAAATTCGACCAGAAAAAGTTTTACAGTTTTAAACTCTTTTTGACTGAAGAAAGTAGAACTGTAAAGGAATTTTCGATTTGTTTTCTTTGATTTTTCAGCGTCTTACACCTGAACGGGACTGTGACTGCGAGTCACTTCAGGCACCATTCAACCACGGTGTGGGGGCGCATTATCACAAGGTAAAGGTAAGTAAGGTAGGGTACGTTTTGATGGGGGTTTTAACATGTCTTACCACCTGCTATAGGGAGAGGCGTCAGACGTAGACTGTGTGGTGTCAGACAGAGACTGTGTGGTGTCAGACAGAGACTGTGTGGTGTCAGACAGAGACTGTGTGGTGTCAGACAGACTGTGTGGTGTCAGACAGAGACTGTGTGGTGTCAGACAGAGACTGTGTGGTGTCAGACAGACTGTGTGGTGTCAGACAGAGACTGTGTGGTGTCAGACAGACTGTGTGGTGTCAGACAGAGACTGTGTGGTGTCAGACAGAGACTGTGTGGTGTCAGACAGAGACTGTGTGGTGTCAGACAGAGACTGTGTGGTGTCAGACAGAGACTGTGTGGTGTCAGACGTAGACTGTGTGGTGTCAGACAGACTGTGTGGTGTCAGACGTAGACTGTGTGGTGTCAGACAGAGACTGTGTGCTGTCAGACGGACATTTTGGGGTGTCAGATTGAGACATTCGAGTGTCATACAGAAATGGCATGGTGTTTATTCTGTATGTTTCAGACAAAGACAGTGTGGTGTCAGACGGAGACATTGGGGTGTCAGACGGACCAGTGAAATTCCAAGACGGAGGAGTTAACTTCAGTACGGACAGTACAGTACTTGACCGCACACTTAAATATTCGCATAATTTGCTGTCAGACAAATCTATGCTACAATATACACCCAAGGCACAAGCCGACAGTAAAAACCACGTACTAATGTCTGTATGTTCGGTGTAGACGAAAAAACACACGGTGTTATCTAATTTATTGTTGCCATGGGAGACGCTGTTACCAATCATGCTTAACGTATAGATATACGTGTATACTCGTACATGCACAGGGACCAAGGCAGTAATAAAACAGCTACGCTGTGGTAGCATTACAACGGCTAAAGAAGGCTGTAGAATTCGTGATGGAATCTGTTGCTATCGCGCCTTATAAGCCGCAGAGTTTGGTTCCTCAGCACTTAACCCAACCCGCGGCTGCAGCAGCGCCAGCTATAACCCCGAACCTCGGTTGCCCACAAGAAGCAACCGAGCTGACAGAAACTTCAACTGCAAGTTCAAAAACGGCAATATAGTGTCATCTCCGTTTCCGCCGCTTCGGCTGACATTTCGCTTAATGCTGGTACAAAGTAGCCCATGGAATTGTAGCAGATGAAAATCAGTGGGGACGAGTTTTCAGTGTGTCTGCGCCTGGGGGCTTTGTTTTGAAAATATTGCAGAATCAGAAGACTGAAATCTGAACTTTTTGAGGCAACGGCGCCACCGATCTTGTCGGGGATTGAAGTGGATGCGAAATCTGATTGCTGCGAGGCTGAGTTCTGTTCAAGTGATAGCTCGGCATTGCATCTGCTGCGGGAATATCTACGTTTATACCTAGCGATTTACCTGTCTATCTACCTTATCTACCTGTCTATCTATCTACTTTATCTATCTGTCTATCTATCTACTTTATCTACCTGTCTATCTATCTACTTTATCTACCTGTCTATCTATCTACTTTATCTACCTGTCTATCTATCTACTTTATCTACCTGTCTATCTATCTACTTTATCTACCTGTCTATCTATCTACTTTATCTACCTGTCTATCTATCTACTTTATCTACCTGTCTATCTATCTACTTTATCTACCTGTCTATCTATCTACTTTATCTACCTGTCTATCTATCTACTTTATCTACCTGTCTATCTATCTATCTATCTATCTATCTATCTATGTATCTATCTATCTATCTACCTACCTACCTATCTATCTATCTATCTACCCATCTATCTATCTACCTACCTATCTATCTATCTATCTACCTATCTATCTACCTACCCATCTATCAATTTATCTTTACACCGAGCAAGCACAGTCGTGTTTCTACCAGTCTATACCAGCCTATTTAAACTTGAAAACGCATCTATCAACCTCGTATTTACAGTACAGGTGCAAATTCAGACATCAAGATTAATGACATTCCGACAAGCCAAAGCTAGCCAAGACCGATAAACTCAAGACACTCATTAAAAGCACCGTGTTTAGACTGTAAACCCGACCGCACAGGGCGATTGAAAGCAACAAATTTGATTATTTCTACGCTCCCACCAAAATCCTCTCCAGATAAATCTGGTATTTATGATTATTGCTGTCAGAAATATTGACCCATATATTATATAGGCCGAACCAAACCGCACTATATCGCGGTACTTCATCTAAAATTGCGAAGTTAGAAGAAAAAACAAAGATTTAAAAACCTATCGTTAAATATTATATGAATAGTTAATACTCATTTACAAGCTTGAAATGAAATTCTGCTTATAATTAGGCTTTGTATTTTTGTCAATGAGCGAATCAGGTAAGTAAGAAAGCGAGTTAGCTGAAGCGAACAGGAAAAATGCTGCCGTCAGTAGGCGTTGGCGGATCCATTCACAGGAAACATAATGTGGCTTGGTTTTGTACGGAATTAATCTTTAAATTTTTTGTTTTAATTGTCTTCGGTTTGGAACCATCCGGTTTGGAACCATCCGGTTTGGAACCTTCCGGTTTGGAACCTTCCGGTTTGGAACCATCCGGTTTGGAACCTTCCGGTTTGGAACCTTCCGGTTTGGAAACTTCCGGTTTGGAACCTTCCGGTTTGGAACCTTCCGGTTTGGAACATTCCGGTTTGGAACCTTCCGGTTTGGAACCTTCCGGTTTGGAACCTTCCGGTTTGGAACCTTCCGGTTTGGAACCTTCCGGTTTGGAACCTTCCGGTTTGGAACCTTCCGGTTTGGAACCTTCCGGTTTGGAACCTTCCGGTTTGGAACCTTCCGGTTTGGAACCTTCCGGTTTGGAACCTTCCGGTTTGGAACCTTCCGGTTTGGAACCTTCCGGTTTGGAACCTTCCGGTTTGGAACCTTCCGGTTTAGAACCATTTAGTTTGGAACCTTCCAGCAATTTGGAACTTGAGAATTTAATAAAACTTTAACAAAAATTACAACCAACAAGCTGGGCATAAAATAAATAACCGAAACAAACGAGAAGCGTCACAATGGGTAGGCAAAATCCGGCAACACTGCCACGAGGTCGCTGTCTCCGGGAATTCCGCTATTGAAAGCCCCTGCAATGCCGCCGCGACTAACCGACGCCACGGCGGCCCGGCCGATGCCCCAGCCGAATCGCCATTTCAACTGCTGAAACAATCGATAGAACTCTGACGACTCGGTGCCAGCCGCAGGCTGCTGACAATTAGGCAAGGCACTTGACTCGCCACTATGAGTAGTATGAGTAGGCATTTTAGCGCCAGAGTTATTCGACAATAATCGAATAACAATTCGTTTCTGACGTTGCAACGGTCTTCTACTAGGATAATCGAATACTTCCAGATCGTCGGTGTCGATGCTGAACAAGGGCGGAGGCGGCGGTTGAGGCTGAGGATGAGGCGCCGGCGGCTGTGGAAGAGGCGGAGAGATTAATTCAAACATTGGCGGCTGCTGTGTCTGCTTCTGCTTTTGCTGTTGCTGCTGCTGCGGCGGCGACGCTTCGGCAGCCAGCCGCAGAGGCGGCTCCTCCGATGCCAGAGGCGGCGTTAGCGGACGGTCGCTGATGGCGGGCAACGTGGAGGCCTCCGAGCACTGGTCGGCTGACAGAGCTGCAAAATTGGGAATAGATGTTCATTTGTGTCACTACTGCTCTACTACTGCGGATAGTAAGTAGTATAGAGAGAAAAGTTACACTATAACTTTTATGTGAAATGTAAAAACTGCCTTCAACACTTTAAAACTACGAGTACAAGTCCTGACACAACACTAAATGTCCTGAGACAACAAACTACATGTCCTGACACAACAAAACTGCATATCCTGACCCAACAAAACTACATGTCCTGACACAGCACTACATGTCCTGACACAACAAAACTACATGTCCTGACACAGCACTACATGTCCTGACACAACAAAACTACATGTCCTGACACAGCACTACATGTCCTGACACAAAAAACTACATGTCCTGACACAAAAAAACTACATGTCCTGACACAAAAAAAACTAAATGTCCTGACACAACAAAACTACATATCTAGACAGATTAAAAATGCATGTCCTGTAGTCCTGACACTGCAAAAGTACATACCTAGACGCAGTAAAAGTACTTGTTTAAGCATACTAAGTGCATATTTAGACAAAATATTTATAAAAATGCGGACAAACCTCCGAAATTAAGCAGGTCCGCCATGCAGCTGACATCGGAGTCCGGCACTGGTAAATCGCCTCGACTTTCAACGACATCATCATCGTCTCTTAGCAGAGGCAGCTGGGAGGGCACCGGGTCGTCCTGCATCAGGCCCAGCTGAGGCATCGCCGGCTCCAGCACTGGCGGTCGAGAGTTCGGCGAGCAAGCAGCTTCTGGACTGATCACATCGACATCTGCGCCAATATCGATCGGCAGTAGAGCCTGGCTCAGGTGCTGCTCCTGCAGAAACTGCTGCTGCTGCTGTTGCTGCTCCAACAGCATCAACAGGCCGTCAACATTCTCGGCGATGCTATCAGCTGCGGCAACAGAGCTGAGCAGATCCGGGCCCTGCTGAAGTTGTCGCTGTTGCGACATCAGGCCGAAGTTCACTGATGAAGCAGCGCAGAGTCTGCGAAACTGATAGAGCGGCAGGTCGAGCATCGAAGCGAACCCGTCGCTCGATGCCAACGCGCTGTACACGCTAGCGGCCAAGCGCCAATCACGACAATCTTCGCCTGCGCCACGGCAGCTCTCCGAATCGCATTCGACGTCATCGGCAGCAACCGGAAGCTCTTCTTCCTCTTCATCTGACAGCGATTCGTTATCAGCCTGGCGCCTGGCAACAGATTCCATCGACAATCGCCTCAGATAGGCCAACAGTCTGCAGCGAAGCCTGACGGCGGAGGCCACGGACTCCACATCAGCAGTCTGGCCGACAATCGCCGGCGTCAATTGCGCCAGCAGGCGAGGCAGCGACTTGCGCACAGCTGGCCAGCTTCTGTCCAGCAAGGGCGGCATCTCTGCAGCTGACTGCAGCCCGGAAGCCGCGGCTGAACCATCGGACGATAACAGCAGCCGACGAAGCAACGGATTCGACTGTCTGCCACGACTAGGCGATAGTCTTGCTAGAAGTGTCGCGGCGGCCTCTTGCAGATCGACAGCCTCGGCTGGTCGCCAGACTGAACAAGGCGGAGTGGTGGCCAGCAGGCAGGAGAGCAGGTGAACAGCGATGGCGAACTCGGAGGCTGGCCAAGTCAGATGAGGATTACTAGCGCAAGCTTGCAGACAGCGTAGGCAGCGAGACAGCAGAACGGGCGAGTGGCCGAATCGACGACATAGCCGGCCAAGGAACTGCAGTAGGCGGGAAAGGATCCGGCCGAGGGCGGGAGTGTCCGTGCTGGCAAGGTGGCGGAGCAGGTGATGGAATGGCGGCTGCTGCTGCGGACTCTGCTTAGAATTGCCTGGTTGCTGCTTCACTCGCTGCTGCTGCGGCTGCTTCAAAGACGAAGAAACCGACTGGATTGGACTATTTAACGGACGACGTAGTAGTAGGAGTCGACGAATCTCAGCGCTATAGGCAGCTTCAGCCTGGGTCAGAGTGACCGTAGATGAAGCTAAACTGCCAGTATTAACAGAGTCCAAACTGTTGGTAGAAGAGTTGCACACGCGCAGTATAGACAGAGGCGCCGATACTGACGGATCAGCGCTGCCAACCCGAGCTCTGCGCAGCAGCAGCAGCGGATCTAAGCAAGTCTCCGGCAGGTAGCGAAGACCAGCCAAGTCCGGGTCGCCAGCCACAGCTTCCGCCGGAAGTCGTACAGGCGTCGGGCAGGTTAGCAGCTCCGCTGGTGGCGCCAGATGACCAATCAAACGCGGCGACTTCGACGCTAAGCAAGCGGAATCGACATCGTCGACAGTTAATCGCCTGCGCGCCGAATGTCGCATCCGTTGGGCAGCCTTGGTGATGAGGTGCCGAGTCTGGTAGGTGACCTCCTGGGCCAGGCAGAGCATGGCGTCCCGATTGGCCAGCTGGGCTCCGGCCGAGTCGCACCATAGGCGGAGAGTTTCGGCGCTTAGCAGAGCGAATGATTGGCGCTCCTGCTGGGCAGCGGCTGCAGCCGCCGCGGCGCCGGAGGTCACGCCAATGTACTGCTGCGGCTGCTGCTGCTGTTGCTGCGCCTGCGGCGAAGGCGAAGATTGAAACGAAGGCGAGGGCGACGCTGACGGCTTTTTGCGCTTTGTTGTTGGCGCTTGCTGGATTGGCAAGAGTAGTTTTAGGACATATTGACACTTTTCATCCTGAGTTTGTAAACATCAGAATCGCAGTGCCATTCTAGGCATTTTGGGTCCAAATCCGAGATTCCAGCTGCTATCAGTCAGAAAGTCAAAAATCTAATAAAATACCAACATCTCTGCCCTATGCTTACACTTCTGACTGCCTCTCTGACTCACAGAAGTTGCAGAAATCTGCAGACTCTATGTTTACAGATTGCTTAAATTTAACAATTGATAGAAGATTAACCTAAATTTGGAACCCCAGGTGCCAATTTGGAACATACATGTGCAACCCGCCTGATTTACACTGGCTGTGAAACTTACTAAAACCAACTTTGCTATCAATATCATTAGGCCTAGACTTAATTATCCATTGATGGTTAAGTTAATTAGGCAAGTTGGTGGCCATAAAAAATAGAAATAAACAGAAATAAACAACTTTTGTACATAAATAATAATTTTATATGACAAAGTGAGGCTTCAATAAAATTAGGCTTACTCAAGATTTAAAATATAGTCTAAGACTAAAGTAGTAAAAGCTATAATAACTAGGCCTAGCCTAGAAAATTCTTAGACCATAGCTAGCCTTATAAATTAATAGACCTAAATCAACACTAAGCTATTAATAAATCTAAAAGGGCAAAGATTTAGCTAAGGATATATAGGCCTAAGCTAGGCCCTATTCATTTTCATATTATATTTTCTTTAAAGGCCAATCAATACTACAATAGGCCTTTATTTGTAATATTTAAACTCGGCAAAATGCCTAGTCTTATCATTTATATCTTATAAATTGACTTTTCAATAAAAATGACGGTTTATTATGGCCTTAGCCCCTAGGCATATTTTGTCTATTGCTATATCAACTATTTACTAGGCCTTAGTCTAGAGAGTATAATAAATGGTAGTAATAAAGTATACTAAAATGGTAAGTAATTCAATTATAAAAGAAAATTGACATAACTAGGCCTATCTATAGTTTTGTTTGTTAAATTATTTTGACTCCAGAAAAGTAATCTACCAACTATTTCTAGTATAAAAAATATTTTTAAGAGACTTAAGCCTGATTGAGCACTAATTCTATGCTTTAAAACTTGTTTTAATGTATCTAACACCAGAAAGCTGCAGTGCAGAAAGCTGCAACATTCTTCAGCTTGAAAAATTGGCCATGGTCCAGTCTAAATATCTATGAGCTTTAAAAAGTTGACAAATATCAAAGTATATTTTTATATTATATATTATATATATCTTCAGATATTATATTTATAAAGGCAGCCTAACAATGCATAAATTTTATTCAGACATAGCCATAGGCCTAGACGCCTAGATCTAGAGCATAGGCATAAGGCTTTGGACTAAGTTAATTAAAAAAACATGATAAAATTAGGCTTATATTTATGACTATGTTAGGACTATCCTATACAATTCTTAGACTTAGGTCTAGCTAGGCCTAGGCCTTGCTTTTTAGCTTTCATTTTTAATGTATTCTGTGATAATTGTGCGCATAGGCCTATTAATATTAAGCCTACGTTCATTGAAACGGTAAAATTCAGACTGGTTTTTAACTGATTTGAAACTAGCCCCCCCCCCCCCTAAAATTTCGTTTAGCGTAGACCTCATCGTAGACGTAGAGTCGTAGACTGTAATTTTTTTTCTTAGAAACTGTGCAAAATCTTTGCTTGAATCATTGCTTTTCTAGAAGCGAGTCGAGTACCACTGTACCGGCTTTAACTTTGGAAAATGTGTATTGGTGAGTTTAGGCCTTAAGGTTAAAAGAGGGATAGCAATTGATCAGTTCGTGTAGCGTAGAATTTTATTTATGTTTTCATTTTTAATTTTATGACTCCTGAATTTTTAATGACTATAGATCAATGTTACTCTGTTTCTACTGTGTTCTAGCTGCTTTTTCATAATTTCATTTGCATTTCATTCTTTCTCGCTTGAAAGTCTTATGCTGTCTTTATTGTTCTACCGTTGTTACGACGGGAGAGGCTGAGCCGCTAGGCTACGCTGACAATTATCGGCTCTGGCTGCGACAGTGTGTACCGTCGTGTTGTTACAGATGGCCGTGCTGGGTCGTGACCGTCCTGCTTTGCAACGCCGAGACTTAATCGCTACTTTCCAATCTAGTCGCTAGATTATTTACACTTTTCTCATCTGCTGTTTGGCTCTCTTCGTTTACCTTGTCTCAATCAATATAGTTCAAACCTCTCTCTCTCTCTCTCTCTCTCTCTCTCTCTATCTCTCTCTCTCTCTCTCTCTCTCTCTCTCTCTCTCTCTCTCTCTCTCTCTCTCTCTCTCTCTCTCTCTCTCTCTCTCTCTGTTGATCTCTCACCATTTCCTTCTTCTGATTGGTCGGTCTCTCATTCTTCTCTAAGCCTCTCATTCTCTCGCCTGTCGCGTACTCCACCCTCCTTACTTTATGTCAGCCAATTACCCCCTCAGTTGAGCCTTCAACCCACCCCTTGCTGTACATAACGATACTGCTATAAATATAGAGTTCAGGGCTTCTAGCCCTTTCAGTGAGCATCTGAGTGTTAAAGTAGTGGCTGCCTGCAGCCCGGCCTAGAAATGTACATGTAGTTATCTGCTATTTTCTCGACAGAGACTTAAACGATGCGGACTAGCTCAAAAAGCGCAGGTTGACGCGGCACATGCTGGTTTCTTGATGCCATTTGCCTTCACGATCGGCGATGAGCGAGTCACCAACCCGACACCCGACACCCCGACACCACGCGTTGCTTATTCTTGCCCAAGTCCGGAGAAGTGCTGTAATTGTAATTTAAAACATAAAGTACTAACATCATAAGTACTCTCCATCGCCGCCGCGGCGCCGTCTGGGCCTAGTTCGTTTAGCGACCTTTTGCTCCCTTGTCGCTGACACCCCGTTGTTTATTCTTGCCCAAGTCTGATCCAACCCAAAGACTGATATTCCCTGTGGATATTCCTGAATTAAGCAAAGCCCCATGTTAGAAATAAGTTCATTCAGACGAGATTCTGCGAGCGGCCATAGACAGCGCGCTAAAATTAATTGCCCTGTCGACAGACTTTTGCCTTGTTGTGTATAATCTACCATTAGTACCATTAGTATATTAATTTAAAAGCGAGAGAGCAAGCAAGTAGCATCTTGTTAAGCTCGTTCGCGTCCAATTTAATTTGAGAACAACTCATTTAGCTGGCACTATCTTCTGCTGCAGTGTAACTATGTCGCACTTCCTACAGCCTGGCGATTTGGCGCCACCGTTTCGCAGCCAGGCAGTGAAAAATGGCGAAATCGTATCCGATTTTACGTTAGAGGACGCGATGCGAGACGCTCAGTACCTGCTGCTGGTCTTTTATCCATCCGACTTGTGAGTTCATTTGTTTATTTTGAAGGTTGAGGCTTTTAAATCGATGCATGTAGAGTACACATTAAAGTCTCCTTGGGTTCCATCTCGGTGTCTTGGAAGTCTCCTTGATTTCCATCTCCGTGTCTTGGAAGTCTCCTTGATTTCCATCTCCGTGTCTTGGAAGTCTCCTGGATTTCCATCTCCGTGTCTTGGAAGTCTCCTTGATTTCCATCTCCGTGTCTTGGAAGTCTCCTGGATTTCCATCTCCGTGTCTTGGAAGTCTCCTTGAGTTCCATCTCCGTGTCTTGGAAGTATCCTTGATTTCCATCTCGGTGTCTTGGAAGTCTCCTGGATTTCCATCTCCGTGTGTTGGAAGTCTCCTTGATTTCCATCTCGGTGTCTTGGAAGTCTCTTTGATTTCCATCTCGGTTCTTGGAAGTCTCCTTGATTTCCATCTCCGTGTCTTGGAGATCTCTTTGGTATTCCTCTCCGTGTCTCAGAACTTTATTCGATATACCTGCTCATATTTCCCTGCCTTTCATCTCTGCCTCACGGAAGTCCGCGTGGCCTTCACGTGAAGGCCAACTAGTTTTGGGATTAAGTGATTCGACTAGGTTAGTTTTATAAATTTAAATTTTGATACGCCAGTCCGTCCAATCTTAAACCCAATTGATTTTAATATTTGCTTTTTAATTTTGGTCTTACGTGTCATTGATTCCTAGAAATAAAACTGATATTAAAAAAATCAACTTTTACTGCAGCACATTCGTTTGCCCAACCGAAGTGCAACAATTTGCCGACAAATGGACCGAACTAACCGAGCAGTTGAAGTGCAGCACAGTCTGCTGCTCAACTGACTCGGCTTTCACCCACCTGGCCTGGCTGAAGGCGCCTAAAAGCGAGCGCGGCCTCGGTTGGACTGCCGAACAGGCGGCCGCCGGATTTCCGGTTCTGCTCAGCGACCGGACTCACGAGATTGCCGAGGCCTACGGAGTGCTGGCGCCGGATGCTGGGGCCTCGTACAGGTGGGAATGATGAAGTCTACTGTTATATTAGGATGCTGGGGCCTCGTACAGGTGGGAATGATGAAGTCTACTGTTATTAGGATGCTGGGGCCTCGTACAGGTGGGGATGATGAAGTATACTGTTATATTTGGATGCTGGGGCCTCGTACAGGTGGGAATGATTAGGTCTATTGTTATATTAGGATGCTGGGACCTCGTACAGGTGGGGATGATGAAGTATACTGTTATATTAGGATGCTGGGGCCTCGTACAGGTGGGAATGATGAAGGCACACACACATGGTGTAAAGTTGCCCCCCAAGTATCTCCTACTGTCAGGTATGTACACTTTTTTTGGCCTTCATTAACGACAATTTGGATGGCAAGTCCTTGGTCAATTTGCAGGGAATCGAACCCTGAGTCTGAAGAATGGAGCACGTAGAATTGAGTATTAGTATTTTTGTTTTGAGGCTGGGAATGCAGCGGAAATGTACCATAAGTTGCAGAAAGCATGAAAAGAGGGACGCGGAGTGGATATTGAGATGGATGAGAAGAATACGTGTTACAGGCCTGCAAGTAGTCAAAAAATCGTCCAAATTTCTCCCCTCGTCGCTGTCCTCCCCAGAGCAACTTTCCTAGTCGGTCCCGATCGCCGGATCTGCCAGGCCAGCATCAGCGACATGCCGGTTGGCCGCTCGGTCGAAGAAGCCGTCCGCCTACT
>NIVC01003459.1:0-51533 GCA_002269645.1 Macrostomum lignano | reverse complement strand
TGCTGAACGAGCGAAGGTCGGCAAACCGATGGTGAACTTAGAATGGTTCGTCTTAACGTGGCCGCTGTAGGTTATCTAGCCTCAATTTGCTTGCAGCAAAGGGCGCATCTTTAATCTATCGTTTTCTTTTTCTCTGCCATTTTCGTGCAACGAAATTACTTAACTTCGATTTTACTGCGAGTGCCTTTACTAACCCTAACCCTGACCCTAAATTTTTAGGGGTTGCCAACCAATAGGAACTTGCCAACCAATAGGAACTTGCCAACCAATCTTGCCAACCAATAGGAACTTGCCAACCAATCTTGCCAACCAATCGGAACTTGCCAACCAATCTTGCCAACCAATAGGAACTTGCCAACCAATCTTGCCAATTAATAGGAACTTGCCAACCAATCTTGCCAACCAATAGGAAATGTCTCGCTTAGAAGTCAGCCAAAAGGCAATAATTAATTATCAATCTCACACCCGAAAACAAGATTCGAAATTTTGTACTATACCGTGGTCCTACAAGCCAAAGCCCGATCTACCCTAGCCCGACAGCTTACAGGGAGAAGATGTCAACGGGAGCAAATTTGGGCCGATCTCGAGGAAGCAAGCGATCCGCCTGGCGCCAGTGATGCTTCTCCGTTGGACTTGTCAATTTCAAGAGGCAATCAAGAACGCCAGGGACTACTAGGTCTAGGGTTTGCTTGTTTGAATCACTTACTTATTATTATTATTTCGCTTTAATTATTTTATCAATCTAACTTATTACGCATCATATTTTTAGCTGTTTACTGCCTGTGTAATTCTACATTTTTATACATGTATTAAAAATACGCGCTGCTCTTTTACATGTAATTATCAATTTATCTAGTATGAATTAATTTTCATAATAGAAGACCGTGAAATTCGTGTCGCAGTTTTTGCCTTCTAATCTCTTTTTCAAGCGTGTTTATTATGCACAGGAACTGCTGGCTACTTGGTAGAAAAATTAGTAAGAAATTTAGTAAATTTTCTAAAAAATTTAAATAGTAAGTAGCGTGCGGTAAGGCTGATTGATGATACTCTACCAAATGCCACTGAGTCCTCGGGGTGAAGACTGCATGGATCCACCCTGCTGGCACCAGCAATGTGTCTCTTGGCTGCAGCACAACACGGTAGACTGGGCCTGTTGCTGTTTCGTCCAGGAAAGTATCCGAGTCGGCAGCTTGCCAGTGCTCATATGCGCGGATGTTTCGCTCAGTAGGCAGCATTAGATAAAACATTTTACAGCCGCTGGCTAGCGTGAACTAAAAGTCGCTTCCACCTAGATCCATGTGAAATTGGTAAATGATTTCTTCGCACTGATCAGCACTGATTCTGGAACAGCTGATTCTAAGCGGCATAAATTATTAATGCTAAATTTGGTGAATAGTTCCGGCGTTTAAATATTTTCAAACGCCGTTCCCTGCTTTTTAATATTTAAAAAGTTCATTACCTTACCTTGCCTTGCCCTACCTCTCTGACTGAAATAAATTAAGCAATCACTTATTGAAATTTCTATGCTATCCTGTAAATCGCAGTCGATTGTCTTAATTTGTGCATTACCTAGATTGACTGATTGACTGATTGACTGATTGACTGATTGACTGATTGACTGATTGACTGAGTATCACTCAATTAATCACCAGTCTTTGGTTGAGATTGAGATTTATTTAAATCAATCAATCTTTCATTATCTTTGATAGATTAACAATAGGGACAATCTAGGCAACAAAACAATGGGCCGTAAAGACGCCGTTGTCTGGCCCCAAGCCCAGAATGAAAAAGTCTGAGGGCGGCACTCTCTGCTTCAGGAATTTACAGTCTCTATGTCTCTCTCTGTACTTGAGGCTTATCTATCTATTTCAATCAGAATTTTGTGGGGATCGCTAAAATTGACATGCATTTACAGAGTACAGCGTACAGAGTACAGCGTACAGAGTACAGCGTACAGAGTACAGCGTACAGAGTACAGCGTACAGAGTACAGCGTACAGAGTACAGCGTACAGAGTACAGCGTACAGAGTACAGCGTACAGAGTACAGCGTACAGAGTACAGCGTACAGAGTACAGCGTACAGAGTACAGCGTACAGAGTACAGCGTACAGAGTACAGCGTACAGAGTACAGCGTACAGAGTACAGCGTACAGAGTACAGCGTACAGAGTACAGCGTACAGAGTACAGCGTACAGAGTACAGCGTACAGAGTACAGCGTACAGAGTACAGCGTACAGAGTACAGCGTACAGAGTACAGCGTACAGAGTACAGCGCGTACTATCCTAACTATCCTGAAAACAACTTTAGATCCCCGCCTACCACTTGCGCTACAACATATACACAAATGGGAGTCGGGTAAATACGTTATCCTACTTGAATTTTAAGCAACAAATCAAAGAAAAATATTTTAGTTACTGTGTTCGCACCTCAATCTGATCGTTGACTGCTTTTGGATCTTGAGATAATGCCCGTACCGATGACGCGCGTCCAGAGGACGCAACCGAGCGTGTGTCAGCAGCAGTCTACAAAAATCGGTAAAATTTGGTGGAATACTGAGAGATGGAGCCTGATGAATCACAGACAGTGAAGGTATGTATGCAAAATAAAAAAGTCATGCATCATCAGCAGATCAAAATGCACGCCACCTCCTAAAATCTCAAAACCCAAATCCTCTAAATTACATTACCTTTACTGTAATTTCTGATGCGCTTTGTTTTTTACTTACATTCATGAATTTGAAGTAAGAAAAATAGCACTTCAGACTCCCCTTCAGTTCAGTGGGACAGGAAGAACCCTTATTGCACAAAATTGTCATGAAATCCCAGTAGTATAGGAAAAGTAGGTTTGAGCGCAACCCATTTTGAAAAATCACAAAAAACAGATAAAAATCGACTAAAAACAGGTGAAAATTGTCTGAAAACAGTGATTTTAGTGATTTTTCAAAAGTTTTGAAAAATTGCTTTTTGCGCGATTTCGTGAGTAAAACCACAAGAAATTTTTGATTCGTGGGTTAAAATAACCTATTTTCAGGTTTCATCATTTCAAAACTAGCATCAAATTTAATAATAGTCTTTTCTCCCATTGCATAACGCCCTTCAATAAGCCAATCTTACTAGCTTTGCTTTTAACGATCAGTCAGCTACCATCTATGCATAAAAATTGTCCACTCGAGGCATACAATGCTTTACAAAAGTCAATAATTTGCTCCTGCACATTCGCTTTGTCCCGAGGCTTTGAAATGGCTTTAATGCTGTTCTAGATTTGTACTTAAAGATAATAGAAGACATTCAAGAACATGGAGCGCTAATTTAAATTTTTCGTGGCATGCATACTCGACTACTAGAGCACTAACCGCAGCACTCAACATTTCTATTGGCTGCCAAAATTTCTGCCAAAACCAAAATTTTTGCCAAAATTTCTGCCAAAAAGTGTTTGGTTTTGGCATCCAATAGGAGTGGCTCGTGCAAATCTTTTGTGTTCACCCTCTATCTAGCTGTAAAAAAAGACATGAAGTGGGCCACGCAAGTTACAAACGAACAATGCTCTCGCGACCCTACCTACGGACGATTTCACTAACCCTTTTCTAAATTATGTATCTTAAAAATGGAACAAATAGCAGGAGAAATTCTCCTCAAAGCAATTTTTATATTGTGACTCAGCTTTAACGTCGTGCGAAACCCACACTGAGTGAAGCGTATGGTCAAATAGGCTCTCGCAGGAACTCACCAAACTAACTATACATAACCGCAGCACTGAACATTGCTATTGGCTGCCAAAATTTCTGCCAAATCTTGCGACCAAAATTTCTGCCAAAAAAGTTTTGGTTTTGGCAACCAATAGGAGCGTCTCATGCTAGTCTATTGTGTTCACCCCCTTTCTAAAAAGACACGAAGCGCACCACGTTACAGAATCATGCAAGATAAGAGACTATACAATAGGCGAACCACTAGAGTATAATGGAGAAGGTCTTTTTTGATACTATAAGCACCATATCAAACTTAGTAAAAGACAAATCTACCTTTCATAGAACAGGCAGGTGCAGCAGCAGGCTCTATTGCTACAGCAGTTAACGCAGCCTAAGTCTGTAGATTACTTAAATTTATTTTTATAAAAATGGCCTTCAGTAAACCATTATTTCTAGGTTCTGCATTGGATATTCAGTCAGCTATAACAAAACTACCACCCATCTTCGCCACTGGAAAATATCCTGGCGAATTTCATATTCCAGGGTATTCTTTCACTGGCCCAGGTACAAATTTAGACAAGAGACTCAATCCAACTACAGACTGGCCTCGGTATGATAGTCTACCAATTAATCCAATTGATTGGACTGCTTACTATCATGACAAAAGCTATAGAGATGCTGTAAAGACGTCTTCAACTCCAGAGGAAGCCCTAGCAAAGAAGCATATTGCTGATGAAAAAATGATAGCTGATTTAGATGCTATTCCAACCAGCGACTTGTCGGTAAAGGAGAGACTCATTAGAAATCTAATAAAGCGTATTATCAATGCTAAAGTTCGGTTTGGATTAGGAATTCATACTCACAACCCCAACAATTGTATAGACTGTCTAACAATTTATGGTAAGGGTCTTAGCTATGAAGATGCAGTAAAATTGCATAGGGAATATAGAAAACCAAGACTGTTTAGAAAAATGATTCACTATGCAAAAGACACAATTTGGCATGCAGATATCATTATCCTACCACCCGAAAGAGGTTACAAATATGCTCTCACTATCATAGATGGTTTTACACGTTACGCCTGGGCAGTTCCTTTAAAAACAAAGACGGGAGCGGAAGTTGCAGAAGCTTTCCAAAAAGTATTTAAGGAATCAGGAAGACGATCAGAGAGACTTTGTGTAGATGAAGGCAAGGAGTTTTATAATCAGCATATGTACAAGCTATACTCGTTTTCAAAAGACGACATAAGAAAGAAAGATGAAAATGGGAGTATATTAACAAGATGTTTCAATTTATGGTGAGTCTAAGAATGCAATGATTGAGAGGTTCAATCGTACTCTCACAAATAAACTCTGGTTTGAATTCGATCTACAGGGTAATCAGAAGTGGCTCCACACATTGCCAGCTATTGTTGAAAAATACAACAACACAATCCATTCTGAGATTCTGATAACTCCTTCAGAAGCATCTAAACATCCTGAGCGAGTACCAAAGCCAACTTTCGAGTATTCAAATGAGAAACCAAACTTCAAAGTAGGTGACAAAGTTCATATCTATAGATATAAGGAGCACTTTGAAAAGGGTCGAAGAGGATATTGGAAAATTTCAGAAGTGTTTAGGATAAAGAAAATAGTTTACTCCAATCCCATAACCTACATTATTGAGGATGAGAATGGAGAAGAAATCATTGGATCATTTTACAAATCCCAGCTTCTACCAGCAAATTTTTCAACTAAAAATGAGCGCCTATCGAACAAACTGCAAACGGGCGAAAGGTCAGATTGAAACGTCTGATTCACAACTACTAGCTGATAAAGAGGGTGAAGGAATTGGTGATATGATCAGTGGTGTCACAAACTTTTTATCAAATCATGGAAGTAAAATTGTGAGTGGAGCTGATGCAATAGGTAAAACAGCTACCACAGCGAAGAACATATTCGATGCGAAGAAATCATACAGTGACATGTCTAAAGCAGGTGAGGAACTGGAATATATTAAAAAGAAACGTAGAGATAAAGAAGCAAAGAAAAGAATGGAAGAAGAGCAACAGATAGCTTCTCAATCAAATAAGGCTATTCAAGATATTGTTAAAAAGGCTCTAGGAACAGCAGAACAGTCTCAAGTGTCTTTGAGACAAGGCAATGGTTTGAAGAAATTCTGACCTTAAAAATGAGCGAGAAAAACACTGAAGCAAGACTCAATCGATATGTTCGAGAGGGAAAACCAAGATATGTTACTGTAAATAAGCAAAAGCAATATCTTTCTAAAGAGAAGATTCGAGAATTGCAAGAGAAACAGAAAGAACATGAAGGTGGAATAATTCCTCTATTAGGCTTACTACCAGCAATTTTGGGTGGTATCGGAGCAGCCTCAGGAGTTGGTACAATGATTGCAAAAAGTGTTAATACAGCCAACAATGCTAAACATAATAAGACAATAGAAAGCATTGAACGGCAAAAACTAGAAGAGTTGAAAAAGGCTCAAGGGAGTGGAGTATTAGTTGATGCGGCTAAAAGAGTCGAACAAGTACCCAGCGAAGCAGTCAAGTGGCTGCTAAAGACGTTTAAAGTTGAAAAGGAGAAACAGGGTAATGGGATAATTCTTAGACCTCATGAAGCTTAGTTGAAATTTCTCTTATAAAAATGGAGAACAAAAAGGATATACTGAACCTATATGAGGACAAAACTTTTAGCTTTTTCAAAAAGAAAGAAGACTATATTAAGATTTCTCCAACTCCAGGTAGCACTAATAATCTCAATGTTGCAGGAGGTCAAATAGTTCATGAAGTCAATTCAACAGAGTCATACATTCTCATGTCAGAGGCATTCGGTTGTATAAAATACTCAATAACACAACGAGATAACACCGACTTGAATACGAACATTACTCTAGAACATAATTGGCCTATGAGACTTTTCTCTCAACTCATAGTTGACATTGGAGGAACAAAGAAAGTCTATAATGATCCTGGAGAGTATGACACAATCTTAAAGTCCGTAATGTACTCAAAATTAATGAATGAAGTTGGAGAAGCATACGGATGGATTCCAGACACTGGAGATGCTGGGACTGTTTCTGATATACCTCTAGCAAACAACGCAGATGCTGAAGCTGTGAGAACTGCAGCAATCGCTATGAAAAATAGACTCAATAAGAAGGATTCGAATACTGGATACATTAGGAGGCTTGAAAATTATAACAATGTCACTAATGCTCCAAACAGAGGTGGAACAATCAAACTATCATTAACACCTCTCATTGGGTTCCTTGATTGGCAGAAGATTAGCAAAGGAATTAAATATAAATTCACATGGACAAGAAAGACTAACGATGCTGAAATTTTCTTTGGAGCTGCCGGGACGGAAGCTAAGTTAACTATTAATAGCTTTGAGATTTGGATCCCTGCTATTACTTTGTCACCCAGTGCTGAAGCAGCTTTTCTAAAATCACTCAACAAGGACATTACAGTATCATTTCCAGAGAGGGTAACGGTTCCGCCACAACTCATTCAAGGAAGTCCATATACATGGAACATAGCCAACATCTCCAATATGCCACTTGCAATCTTTGTAGCTTTCAAATATGACGTAAACAACCCATCATATATAGTTAATGATCACAAGTATGTGTCTTACAAAACTGGAGCAAATGCAGTGAAAATAACCCAGCTTCAAGTCAGATTAAATCAGGTGATGTATCCGAATGATTATGTTGAAATTGATCCAGTAGCTCAAGACATTCACAGAGCGTATGAAATGTACGAAGACATCTGCAGCCGTTTCGGTGTAACTCCTCCATTCAATAAACAAGACTTTCTAACCATCTATCCAATCTTTTGCTTTGATCTAACAGCTCAAGATGAGTTTCTGGTCAAGAGTGGAGTGAATATTCAATTATTTATCAAGAAGTCAACAAATGTTGAGCTGACTGCTTTTGCACTAATTCTTGAACAAACAAAGAATGTAATAAAAGTTACCAGTGAATATCAAATGACCCGCGTCGAATAAGGTCATTTTTTCTTTTTTTAAATGCCCAAAGTAAAATTTCAGCATGATCCTATTTTCCCTAATCCTCTTTTATGTTGTATTATCGGCGCTACAAATACGGGTAAAACATATTTACTATTCCATATTCTTACAAGTCCTGAAAAACTAGTTGACTTTAATGAGTTAGTTTTATATGTTCCCAGAGCATCTCAAATGGATCCAGAGTATCAGTTTCTAAAATATGGCTTTGAAAATGGTCTCCCACCTTCTCTTATCAACTCACTCTATCATGTCTACCAGGTGAGTGAGGATGCATCTCCTGAAGATATTAGACATATTTGTCGAGAGGCAGCCAACCCTGGTCGAGTGCAAAGCACATCAGAAAATTCAGAAGTAATAGAGAAAATTCCTGTCACTCTTTCCCATACTCCAAATGAAGAAATTTTTCATAATGGACTAAAGACATGTGTGATATTGGACGATGTTTTGGGAGAGGCTAATCAAACATTTCAGGAAAGTCTGTTTCAGAGAGGCAGGCATGGAAACTGTTGTGGTTTTTATCTAGCTCAAAATTTTACCAAACTAGATCGCAATACTGTCAGGGAGAATACGACATGTTACATAATCTTTAAACAAAAAGATACAAACTTGAATCACATTGCTAGAAATATAGAAACGAATTATGAACCCGCTATATTCAAGGCTAAATGTAGAGAGGCTTGGAAAAAGAAGTATGGCTATATCTATATAAATACAAGAGCTGATGAGGATGAGCAAGATTTGTATAAGGATGTTCTAACTAAAATCCCATTGTAAAAATGACTAATGAATATATAAGACAACTCATTAATTTAGCAAAGCAGCGAGAAATGTACAAATCCAGAAATGATGCTCAACGCTATTTGAAAATTGGAGAAGAGAGTTTATATACAAGAGTGGCTCCATTAGCTCAAAAACCTGTCACAGAAAAGCTTGATGAATTTATTGGTGTCAATGCCAACCTTGTTGATAAACTTCAGAATCAAAAAGTTCCAGTTCCGCAATCAAGTACACCAAAAGGACGATTTGAACCTCTGGAAGTATTTGACAAAATAATTGAAGAAATTGGAAAGATTCCAATAACTCAAAGACCAGCACCTAGTATACGAATTCAAAAAACAGATGCTGGATATATATTTGGATCATCTGTAATAGATGTTGAATTCCATGAACAAGGTCGAGACATCATTGTCAACGAATTTCGAATGCCATTTTCTGAAGATCTTGAAGAGTTGTTCAAAATGCCTAAAGTAACTGAAAATGGTGAAGAGCTGAAGCAATTCAAGATGCAAACATTGCAGGATTATGTTAACCTCATTGAACACTGTAAAAATCCAGCAGCCAAATCAAGTGGGAATTATAAGCAAGCAGTAAGGATATTGAAAGATAATCCACCAGGATATCGAGTAAAACCGGGATCTGGACTCAGTGAAAGAGTGTTGACATTACTAGCCGCAAAAGCAGAGGGACATAACAATGTTGATAAAGAGCTAGCAGAATTACTTGCTTAAAAATGGAAAAAGAAATAGAAAAAGTCAACATCCTCTTGAGTAAAAAGTTTCAACGCACATTTGACTTCTTTTCAATTAAAAACCCATTTCGACAAACTCTAGGCACTCCGATAAATTTGTATGAAGATCGAGAATACGAAGCTGGTATAAAAAAGTTTGCAGTCTTTGATGCTATTAACAATATTGAAGGAGGCAATAATGAGTTGCGATACTCGAGGGATAGTGGTAGAACATGGAAAAAAATAAAGATTCAAGCGGGATCTTGGGAAGTTAAAAGTCTGTCAAGCGAGATTCAAAGATTGCTAACAGCTGCAAATGATTGGAAAGAGGGGGCTATTGTTTTCAGTGCAAGCCTAGACACGCGTAGAGTTGAGTTACGGTTAGCCACAGATTATCAAGTTGATTTCAGGGATGCACATTCCAATAACTTTAGAAGACTGTTGGGATTCAATTCGGAAGTGTATTTGAAACCATTTGAGAGAGCTCCAAATCCAGCTCGGATAGACGGAGCTAGAAGTGCGATCATGGTTCGTTGTCTAAATACCAAAGGGGGGTTTATCACTGATCCAGCTAATGGAAATCATTTAATTGATAAGCAAATACTTCTTTCAATTCCATCGTTCTCTGTCCCAATGGGAAGTAAAATTATTCAAGAGCCCGCAAATCCTGTGTACCTACCACTAACTACAAACATGTTGAGCACATTCGACTTTGTCATCGAAGATGAGTCTGGTGTTCTATACGACTTTGATGGCGAGGAAATATTTATAAATCTACACGTACGACAAATATGAGTGTTAAAAATGAGCGAAGCTGAGACATGGAATGCATTTAAACAAAAGTTTGGGACTGACACTACGACTAATATTGATCTGATGAATTGGGCAAAATATCTCAAGTTAAAACCATTTCGCTATGCCATGAGAGATGAAATTGTTGATTTACCACAGTATGGTTACTTTATGACAAATATTCACACTTCGAAAGAACGGGGTATACATCATTCAGCTATATTTTCAGCTCCTGATAAGGTTTATTTTTTTGATTCCTATGCACTACCGCCCACACTGGAAATTATGGAAAAGTTTAATCACACAAAGAATAGAATATGTGGAGACATGGAAGAACAAATTCAAACTTTTGATAAGAAATATTGTGGTCAAATGTCGCTGTACTTTTTACACCGAATCGATAAAGGAGATAGCTATAACGAAATTTTGCAGCAATTAAAATGAGTTACAAGAATACTGCCAATCAATTTGGTTACTCGTCAAATTCAAATGATATAGCGCCTGGAATAACAATAGCGTTAGCTGATGATCGATACATCAATGAAAATGAAGGATATAAGAGAGAGGAAATAGATAATTTATTGTTAGCAAAGAGAAATGTTTCAGACTCTTATTCAAAGGAAGATAGTGACGCAATGAATATCACCATGCTACAATTAATTGACGATGCTCATGGGCGCGTAAACAATGTCTACACAAAAACCGAAACTGACACTAAGATGTATTCTAAAACTGAGATTGACACTAAGATGTATTCTAAAACTGAGATTGACACTAAGATGTATTCTAAAACTGAGATTGACACTTTGTTAGCAGAATGGCAAGGTACTGCGGGAGGTACAGAGAGTTCGAAATTAGTCAATATTCTTTCATTACTGACTTCAAACGCTTCCCATTCTGACATGAAAGTGACCGCTTCTCATAACTCTTCAGCAGCATATCATGTTGCAGATTCAAACCCACCTTCAGATTGGAGCAGTGCAGATGACTCAGACAAGTGGATACGATTTCAATTTTTGAAAAGAGCTAGGAAAGTTGTAGAGATAAAGTTGGAAGGAGAGGTGTGGCCTGGTTGGTCTGTTAGTGTGAGCCTAAATGGAACAAACTGGACACCTGTTGAACAAAGTGCACCCATTGAACTACGAAGGGGCAATGCACATCTTAGGAAAAAATACCCAATCCCTCATATTATTTCCATTATTCTCTTAATTTTTCTGGTTCCATAAAGCTTACAAAAGTTGAATTACTTGAGAGACAAACAGTGGTTAATGATTTAGTGTGGCCTATAGATAGACTTCAAGCTGTACCAAAGCTATACGTAGACAATGCACTTGAATCAGTGGAGCTGCGACTAAGGCGGGGACTAGGTTTCAAATCTTATACAGGATATATTCCCTCACTAGCAACACGTCAAAACTATAGAGAAAGGGGTTTCAATGTAGCGTCATCAGGAGCATTTGAAACGTCAGATAATTGGGGTTATATAGTATCTAATTCAGAATGGGAATCGAGGAATGAACCCAATTCTTACATTGAAGTACAACTTCCCGAGTCTATTCAAATTTGGAAATTCGGATTGAAAGGAACCAAAGCAGTAGGTAGTGAAATTATAAAAAATCAACCAAAAAGTTTTATTCTGAAAGGGAGCAATAACAAGAGAGACTTTAGGAATATTTTTTCTACCGAAAATGCTGGTTTAGTTCCTGGAGTCATGAAATATTTTGAAGTAGCTTCCACCGAAAAATTCTCCGGTTATAGAGTGCATATTAATTCAGCCACTGAAGGATCAACCGTTCTTATTGTTTCAGGCTTTCAACTTTATCCGATTTTAGACATAATCGCCACATAAAAAAAAAAAAAAAAAATGAACACATCTATCCTGTGGTTGAGCTGCATGAAGCAGATTTGAGGGAGCGGGACTATTTCAATCAGAGAAAGGGTGAAATCAAAGGCAGTATTGAATGCATTACTAAAGATCTTACAATTTATAGCAAAAAGGTAAAAAAGTACAAACGGCAAAGTAGCAGGATAAATTGGATCAACATTGTGACAGGAAATGTAAGTCTCTTGGCTGCTACAGGAATTGGCATAGCAACATCGATACTGACATTGAATCCCTTAGTTATTGGAGTAGTAATCGGGGCAATGAGTGGTTTTGAAGCTGTAAAATCCACGTCGTTGTTTGCAACTGTGAAAATTCATTGCCAAAAGCAGAAGGCAAAATACATTGTTCTCAGAGATCTGGCAAATCAATACAGAGAGAGATTGTATATTTACTCCCAAAAAGCAGTTGATGATTATAGATTAACTCTTGAAGAGGTTCAAGCAGCTGCTGCAATTTATTCAGAATACAGAGAAAAAAGAGATCAATTGTTAGACGCCTGTGTTGCGCCTGAAGAAGTTAACCATTCGGAAGTCGTTGATAAAATCCTCAAAGAGAGTAGACTTGGTCATTCAGCGAAGGAAAAAATTAAAAAGGAATTACTAGAAAAAGATCTGAGAGAAAAATTGGGTCTAGCTGATAAGCCAAAAGAGTACTCGGCAACACTCAATCTTCAATCAAATGCTCCAAGTGCACCTCCCTACAATTAATATTGTATAATTTTTTTTCTAGAAAATGGCTGCAATAAAAGTTCTCCTAAATGCATACCAAGATGAAATAAAGCGCATTGATAGAGAAATACAAATAAATAACTTTAGGGAGGTGCGTACACATTGTGGAATAATAGAACCGGATTATGGATATATTGATAAATTATGTGATCGCAAATGTTTTCTTGAACTTACTTACTTACTACTGACGGGGGCGCAGGCGCCGCGAATAGGCCGCGAGGCCCCTATCGCAACCCCAAGGTAAAAGAGCACAAGGATTAGCCTTGGGGGTGCGCCCAGTCCCCGCCAGTAGTCGGCAGGTCCGCAGTGGAGGCATCGGCGACCCTCATCCGGCCGGAGTCCCGGACGAAGGCGCGGAGGTCTCGGATATTGTCCGCGGTGGTCAGCTCGTCCATCCGCTGGGGGTGGCCGAGGTATTTGTGCCGCGCCTTGTTGAAGTAAGGGCAGAAGGTGACGTGATGCTCCGCGGTCTCCTCTCCTATGCCACAGAAGGGACAGGTGGGAGGGCAACCGGTTTGCAACGATATATGTCTCTGGAAGAATCCGTGGCCGGTTAGGACCATGCACATCTCCCTGAGGTCGGTTCTGTTAAGCGAAATCAGATAATCAGAGACTTTCCTGTTCAGGTTAGGCATGGCAGAGCGGCTCTGCCTGTACTCGGTGCAGCTGTTCCAGTGGAGCTGGTGCTGCTGATGGAGCCACCTGTTGATATGGCGGGTGACTTGCGACCTGGGGGTGGGTAGCCTCATCAGACGGTGGTTGCCGTCTGGGTTGCTGCCCTCCTTGGCGAGAGAGTCCGCGAGCTCGTTGCCCAGGATGTTGCTGTGACCAGGTGTCCAGATAATTCTAATCCTGTTAAGGACTGAGAGAGATTGCACACTGCGGTGGCATTGAGATACTGTAGCAGCGGAGATATTCTCAGTGGTTAAGGCCTTAATAGCAGCTTGGCTATCAGTGTAGAAATTAATGTCAAAATTATTAATGTTCGCCTGAAACAGTTGCTGGGCACACTGCTCAATGGCGCAAATTTCAGCTTGGAAAACTGAGGTGTTCTCACCGAGGTGCAGACTTTCCTGGAGAAGCATCTTACCCTCGTGGAAAATGGCAATACCCGCTCCAGCGCGGCCGTTGAACAGCGAGCCGTCGGTGAAGCAGTGAATGCCCTGGCTGCGCCGGTTCACACCGACATCCAGCGGAATGTTGTCTCGGCCAGGGATGGCGGTCTTGAAGCCCCTCCTGATGTTGAGGGCGGGAGGTCGACTATCCACATTGCCCAGGTCCATGTGGATGTTGCTAAGGTCGCGGCGGACAAAGTCCATATGCGGGATTAATGTTTTCATTGGCATAAAGCCAGAGGGCGCGTTATTTAACGTTTTATCTCTGATAAGCCGGGAGGCAGACTTCATAGCCTCCGCCCTAATAAATAGGTGAAGCGGAGGTAGGTTAAGGATAGTGTTCAGCCCCTCGTAAGGGGTGGACGGGTACGCACCTGTGATGGCACGGCAAATGCTGCCCTGAAGCTGGTACAGCCGCTGACGGGCGGCCTTCTGCTCCAGCACGCTAGTCCAGATGAGACTCGCGTATGTGATACTGGGCCGGATGATGCCGGTATAAATCCAACGGACCGTTCTAGGCGAAAGGCCCCAAGTCGGCCCGATGGCTCTGCGCAGCTGGGCAAAGCAGCGTTTTGCCCGACCGATGACGTTATCAAGGTGCTTCGTCCAGCGCAGGTCATGCGTTAGCGTCACACCGAGGTATTTGACCTCCTTCTTGAAGGGGATGTTTCTGCCATAGACAGTGAGGTTTTTCATCTCCCATTTACGGCGCTTGGTGAAAACGACAGCGACAGTCTTAGTGACGCTGATTTTTAGGCCATGCTGTGTAGCCCAGTCGGCCGCCTTGTCGGCGAATTGCTGCATCAGGTTGCGCAGAGTGGCGGGGTCGGGTCCGCTGACGACCGCGGCAACGTCATCGGCGTAGCCCGCCCTGGTGATACTGCTGGGAATGTCAGCGGTTAGAAGTTCGTCCATGACGAGATTCCAGAGAAGTGGAGTTAGCACGCCACCTTGCGGGCCGCCTTTCATCACCGCCCGGGTGAGGGTAACGCCCATAAGTGTGGATGTCACAAACCTTTTGCGGATCATAAAATAAATCCAGCGAACAATGCTGTGTCTTACATTCCTGCGGGAAAGAGAATTTCTGAAGGAGCGGAAGAGGACATTGTCAAATGCTCCTTCGAAGTCAACGAACAACCCGCAAGCGAGTTGTTTGCTAAGGATGGCACTCTCAATTTTGGAGGTAATGGCGTGGAGAGCATGCTCAGTCGTCCTCCCAGGCTGGAAGGCGTACTGGTACTTACTGACAGGGTCGGAGCGCAGGTCGCACTCTCGAAGCCTCCACAGGATGAGCCTCTCCATCAGCTTAACACAAAAGGAAGTGAGGCTGATGGGCCGGAAGGATTTCACGTTGGTGTAGTCACCCTTAGCAGGTTTCGGGATGAACACGACTCTGGACATTCTCCAGATTGTGGGAATGTAACCTGTGGTATAACAGTCAACAAGCAATTTAGAGAAAGAATCAGCAAAGTTTTGCAGCTTTAGCGCCTCCTGCAGGATACAGGGGGCGATATTGTCAGGGCCAGACGATTTATACGGTTTAAAAGAATTTGCTGCCAGCTGGAGTAGCTGGGGGGTGGCGCACTGCTGGAAAAGCTTGTGATCACAAGGCCTGTGGTCATCGACCACGTACTCCGGTTCGTCAACCTGCGGAAAGCAGGTGGAGAAAAGAAGATTTAGCGAACCTTCGGCACTGGTAGTGTAGTTACCATCCAGGTGCAGAAGGGAGTTACACTGAGCTAGCGTGTCGTGCCTGAGAGTCCTGACCAGCCGGGCTGTGGGGTGTTGCCCTTCCAGGCCGGCGCAGTAGGCTTTCCAGGTGGTCTTCTTAGCCCTTCGGATAGCACTTTTGTACATCCTCAGAGCAGAGTGGTAGTTCTCCCAATCCTCTGGGGTATTCGAGCCGTTTGCGAGGCGTTGCAGTCGGCGGGTGTTTTTCTTCATGCGAGTGAGCTCTTGACTCCACCAAGGAGAGTATTTCTTCCTGCAAAACAGCTTAGGGGCGTTAGCGCGTATGGCGGTGTTTAGGATCTCAACGAGGGAGTTGCACCGATGCTCAATGCCAGGGAGATCCTCGCTGGAGTCCGGTAAGTTGGCTTCGGTCAGGAGTTTTAGCAGGTCTCTTCGAAAACCTGTCCAGTCGGCCTTTTTCAAATTAAGGCGGTCCCGGTTCTCATGACGGGCTCCGACGGAGCTGATGCTGTACTGAATGTACGAGTGGTCGGAAAGCGATGGGAGGTCATCCCTAACCAGCCAGCTGTGGACCTGATTGAGGGCGTTGTTGGAGACGAGAGTGAGGTCGATAACCTCACGCCGATTAGAGACAATAAATGTGGGTTTGCTGCCTCTGTTGCAAATGTGTAACGAGGAGGAGTTAATGAAATCAATTAGTAAGTCACCGCGCCTGTTAGTATCGCTACTAGACCAGGCAGTGTTGTGGGCGTTAGCATCGCAGCTAACGATAAGCTTCCGATCCTGGAGATTACAGAAGTCCGCCAGCTCCTGCAGGAGGGGGGAGGGACGTCCTCCTGAATGTCCAGGTAAGCGGAAACGAAGGTCAAGTCAAAGACTGAGAAAGTACACATGTCTTTAGAGCAAAACATTGGCATAATAGTGGCCGGGAGGTCGTTTTTGACGAGGGCGATAGCTCTGGGGGTGTCGTTCGCGCAGAGGTACAGAACCTGATAGCCTGGCGGCAGGCAGGTCGGCTTCCCCTTGCGGGTATACGGTTCCTGAATAAGGTAGATGTCAACTTCCTTGTTGGCAAAGGTGCCTGAAAGGTTGCTAGATGCTGCAAGGGCGTGGTGCAGGTTGATCTGAATAATGTGCAGGTTAACAGGTTGGTTCGCCGGCGGCGGATTATTTATTTGGTTGCTGGTGGCAGTGTCATCATTGGGCTGGCCGTTAAGGTTCGCCCTCAGCGCCCCGCTCCTAGTTTGGCACGGGGTTGGGAACGGCATTACTCGTTCCCAGAGCTATCCGAGCTCACGGACTCACCTCGGCGCCGATCGCCGGCTGGACGACGCCTGAGCAGCAGGTGGAAGACGATCTTCCACGCTCCGATGTAGGCGGCAAAATCGTCCTTCTTGAGGGCGTCTTCCCACTCCGCGGAGAAACCCATGTACAGGGTCTTGCCGGGAGCGCCTTTTGCCGGAACCTCCTTGAAGGCCCGGATACCGTCCTGAGGTAGGTCGGGGTTTTTACTGAGGAGCCGGGCGCCGATCTCCTCGATGCTTCTCGAGCCGGAGTAGAAGGCTCGGTAGCGCCTGCAGGGCGGCGGTGGTCGGGCACGCTCAACGACCAAAGGCGGGAGGGCGGTCGTGCAGGTGTCCCAGGAGATGGACACCAGGTTAGCCAGCGCGAGCTCGAGCTGGGCTTCGTCCTTGAAGGCGAGGATGACGCTGCCGTTGGCGTTTCGAATCGCCTCGACTTTGATGTCGAGGGCGTCGTTTTCCCAGAGGAAGTCATCAATCATGCCGATTGATGCTTCCATCTGGGCGGTGGTCAGCGTACCGCTAGCCGCGCGCACGCAGATTTTAAATTTCGGCTCCGTCGCCACTTTGGCGTACGTGCCGGCATTGGCCTCCTTTGGCCTCTTGGGGTCCAGCGAGGGGTCGGTACGCTCGTCTGGCTGCTGCCTTTTCCGCTCAGAGCCAGCCGAGGTTTTATCATCGCGCCTGCGACGGTTGACGACCTGGAAGCCGTCATTTTGAGACGCCCCTGTAGCGGGGGTAGAGGTGGACGCACCTGAGCGAGGTGTGGGGGTTTCCGCGGGATTCGCGGCAGAATCAACCTCCATGTTGGAGGGTTGGGGGATTGACGGACCCCCGGCCGCGGGAATTGACGGCTCCCGAGCCGTGTCAGGTGGTTTTGATTTATCCATGCAGAGTAGGCTGAAATGGAAAAACTGAAATGTAGAAAAGAGGGGGGGTAACCGCTCGGGGACTGGATATACCCCCAGCCAGCTCCGTGGAGCTACCCTCTGCCACGGTAAATAAATAATAAATAAATAAATAAATAAATAAATAACTTTAGGGAGGTGCGTACACATTGTGGAATAATAGAACCGGATTATGGATATATTGATAAATTATGTGATCGCAAATGTTTTCTTGAAACTGCTATTGTTTTTGCAGAAGCATTTATTGAAGATGAAATCGACAAGTTAGTTAAAAAAATAAAAGAGATCAGGAAGTATGTTGAGTTTAATGATCAGCGCAAGAAACTTCTTAAGCAATTGAATTGTTTGGTTTTTTAAACTTATTTGAATCCATGAGGATGTGTTATAATTCCATTGGATTCAATGTATCTTTTGTCATCGAAAGGACTAATAGCCTTCTTATTTTGTTCTATTAAAGTCATGTTATGCTTGTCTGATCTAAGGCTATACACTTTCCTATAGACTGGTTCGTTATAATCAAGTAGTATATTTCTATAGTCATCATATTGTACATGATGCTTCACTGTTGACTTTGAGATTCCCTTTAATTTTTTCTCTTCCTTCCCTTCCTTTTGAGTGCTGACATAAATTGTTTTAAATGAATATGCTTTCGATCTTAGAGCGGTTACTTCTGTCATTATGCAATCATATTTTGCCAATTCATCCTTGAATGTTCCCAGCTTTCCACAATTAGTCATATCATGTAAATCAATCGGAAAATTTTTTGTATACAGCGACAAATCGAAATGCTCCTTCATCTGAGCAATGTCTTTATAAATATTTTCTGTCTTTATATGAAGAATGAATGAGTCGGTGTCAGAGGTAACAATCTCAACATTATCCCCCCATTTGGACTTGAAAACTTTGTAAAATGTTTCATACATATGCAATTTCGAGAGATCCAGAATTGCTTGTCCAGCGTATGTTGGCTTTGTTCCAAGAGGGATATTCTTAGGTCGCTGGTGAATGCAAATTAGATTTTCATTGAAGATTTTGAAGTCTATGAAATCTGGCTTGGATATTATCTTAGATATCTCATCCTCACTTGTCAGCAACTCAAATCGCTTTCTCTTTTTAACATCCTCCATTGTCTTGCCAAAGATGCTTACATTAAGCATTTTGAACTGATTGTCTTCGAACTCAATTTTTGCTTCTTTTGCCTTCTTTCTTTCTATCGTATTAAACTCGATATACTCCTTTAACCATGGCTTTTCATTGAATGAAATCGTCCTATGTACTTTTGTCACTTTCAAGCCCATCTCTTCATAGAATCGCAATAGCTTATGATGTACGATATATTTTGTTTTATTTTTTAAATTAAGGATCAATTTAGGAACTTTTCCAATCTTTTTCATTTCGACTTCTAGACATCCTTTCTGATATTCACTCAATTCACTTTCTGACACAGTTGTACTTTCAGGTGCTAATGGGAAGGCATACGTTTTCTTTTTTGATTCTTTTGTATATTCAAGATCACATTCAACAAGACAGCCCCGTCCTTCAGGAGGATTTTTATAATAGTTGGAATCAGCTTCCCATTTAAAGTCAGAAAAAGGAAGGGGTTCCAACATACTATAACCATAGAGATTTGTACAATCAACGTAAAGTAAGTAGGAAGTTGGTTTTTCTAAATCATAGCCTGGAAGATAAGGATTATTTGCCTTTACATATCGTGACCCTAGAACTCCGCTAAATCCACCTCTTATTCCACTATCAATCATATGAATCATATCGATATCCGCCAGCAAGTCTAACTCAACTTTACTTTTCTTCAACCCAGCATTCCAACTCAATCCTGGTGCTGAGAAGCATCTGGCTGGATCAATCTCAAAGTGTTTCAGGAAGAATGTTCTATAGCGTTCGAATACATCTGCTAATAATAGAACGTCAACCTTAAGATACAGCATCATATAATCCTCCAAATTCTTACAATTAAAAGTTTTCCACATTTGTTTTGCAAAATCATATTCATCTGAAGAAATGTCTTCACCTTTCAACCTCGAGTAAAACTCTTTCAATGGTGGTAACTCAGTTTCTGCTAATCTTCCAAAGCTTCTGATATACTCATATGGGAATACACCCTTGCGCTTAACATATTGAAAATCGCTGTCGTTTTTAAAGTATTTCTTTGTTATGATGAAGTCTTCATCCTTCAGGGACTTTGCGCAGATATCCAGCGAGGAAGCCAAGAACCTGTATGAATCTAGGAACCTCAGTACTACTTTGTTACATCCAAACTCGAGAGAAATGTACTCTTCAGAAGTTTTAGATAGTGGAGGAAATAATTTATCCTCCATGGTCTCTTTGCTCTTTAAGTGTGTCACTAAGAAGTGAAAGTCATAGTGGGATCCATTCTGGAAGTAGATTGGGATTACTCGCTTCTTACTCTCGAGAGCATTGCAGGATTTACAGGCAGCCCCTCTATATTTGCCACTATAGTGACAATGTTCGCTTACCTTACCTAGCTTAAGTGTGAAGTCATTTTTACAATTCGCACATTTTTCAGCCCTGTAAAACTCTTTCCATTGTTGCTTTGTGATCTTATATTTACTTATATTATTGCTCTTGTTCAGACATTTTTTGCACCAAGATTCTATAGTAACTTTACTGTCAATTTCCTTCACATGCACCTTCATATCTGGAACCATATCAAACTCCTTCTCGCATATGTAGCATTGTTTAGCCTTACAGTAAGAAGCCTCCTCTTGCGCTGTCAAATTATGATTAATATGCTTAGGCTCCTTCAGACCATTCTTAATTTGTTGATAAATTTCAACCATTCTATCAACATATTTTTCCTTGGCATCTGTGCCACAATATCCTTCATACTTCGATTTAATTACCTCGGGTAACTCAGAATGGATATAAAAACCGTAAGCTATTGCGTTCTGATTTGCTACTTTTAGAGTATATGACTCTTTGTCTAAAATCTAGTGAAGCTTTTACTTTGTGCTTCAATGGGTTCAGTTGTTGCTTCAAAGTCAGCATAGATAGCGATGGGTAGCTTTAGTTTGAATATATGATTCTTAAATTTCAGCTTCGATTCTTCCTTAGGTAATTTATAAAGACCGGGTGCATTTTTACCGCACAACCTTGAGTGCTCGGCCAACACGTTTTCACTTGTGTAAACAGTCATGCATGTTCTGCATAAAAATGACTTGTGATTTACACGCTTTCCAGTTTGTTTTGAAACTAATGTTGTAAGATTTTTTATCAGACAATAATGAGTCTTACCATCTTCCTCCAGGTATAGTAAATCTACTACATAAGTTCGTTGATTATGAGGTGAGACATAGAGATGTTGTAGTGTATCTGGGAATTTACCTTCATAATACAGCACATTAACAGCAAACTCTTCATTTAGTCTTTCAAACTTTTTTATATCTTTTATTCTCATGGGGAATTGGATATCGGTGAGATTAAGTTCTTTTTCATATGGTTTATATTTTGACACTCGATAACCATCTTTATTTTGTGGATGTTTAACAGCTAATACACACCAGAGGAAGCATTTCTCATCATCATTCTGAATGTTAAGAATTGATCGACATTTTTTAATTTCATTGTTAGTAAAGAAGGATCCTCCCTGAATGCTAGAAACCTTGGCAACTCTGATGTAGATAGATTTTATCTGCACAAAGACATTATCTGATCCCTTCTCACAGAACTCATCAATGAACTTTTCCTATGTCTCCTGTCTTTCGCTAAGGGCAGTGTCATACTGTGAATCTGACTGAATATTGTAGAATCCACTTTCATTGTCATAGACTGTGAATGGAGGAATGTCTTCGTTAAAATTCTTTTTGAATTCTAGTTCAAAATGCAAGTTGAACTTACTCCGTCCACCATCTCTAACTTTCTCCAACACTGCTTTAATTGCATCTTCATACTGAATAAAAACCTTTGTTATATAACCTTCATTAACATTCCTAATGACATACTCTGAAATTTCTGACTTCTTATTATACTTCTCTCTAAAGGATTTATGTAGTATTATTTCATCACCAATCTGCGGAGCTGCCACTTCATCTTCTTTGGACTCCGCTATAGGCTCATTATCTGTGTGCTTTTGCTGCTGACGCCGAAACCGCTCAGCTTGAATGTATTGTTCAAATTCTTCATCACTCATCTTTCTGAGTTGTTCCATTTTTTATAAAATAAATTTAGCAGGAAAATTATGTAATGACGTTATAAATTTATTGTGGCATCCACAGGATTAAGCAATTAGAAATGTATAAGCGATATTACAATAGGCAGAAAAAGAACCAGATACTGCAGTATTCGATGTGAAAAAGCAGCGAGCAAAAAAGAACCAGATACTGCAGTATTCGATGTGAAAAAGCAACGAGCAAAAAAGAACCAGATACTGCAGTATTCGATGTGAAAAAGCAGCGAGCAAAAAAGAACCAGATACTGCAGTATTCGATGTGAAAAAGCAACGAGCAAAAAAGAACCAGATACTGCAGTATTCGATGTGAAAAAAGCAACGAGCAAAAAAGAACCAGATACTGCAGTATTCGATGTGAAAAAAGCAACGAGCAAAAAAGAACCAGATACTGCAGTATTCGATGTGAAAAAAGCAACGAGCAAAAAAGAACCAGATACTGCAGTATTCGATGTGAAAAAAGCAACGAGCAAAAAAGAACCAGATACTGCAGTATTCGATGTGAAAAAGAATAGTCAGCATAATGAGAGTCAGATGTTATGATTCACAACGCGCGCAATAAGATTTTCATCAGATCAGAAGTGCATCTTCCTCCTCTTCCTCCAGCATCTCCAGGGCTTTCTCAGCGTACTTGATTATAGAACGTAGGCGAAACAGTGAGATGCCACAACGCCACAGAATTGGATGTGCTGTGCTTAGACGAGCCACTCGGACTAAATAGTTCCCCCACGCGGACTTAAAGCGTAGTCTAGACAAAAATACTTTATACTCCTCGTCACTCAATGAAAGCTTCATTCTTATTAATATCTGACCAGACTTAATTCCATACTGCAAGCCCCGGCACTGTAGCTCGTTTATCATTTTATCAATGGAATTAAGTTCTGTAATTTCATCCTGAAATTGATACTCTCCGTCCATAAATTCATTAATCTCTCCCGGCTCTTGATGCTCCATCGAATCCCGCAGTATTTTAGCAGCTTCTGCTATTCGTTCCTTTGTCTTGTCCACTCTCTCCAATCTACCTCGAAAAGTTGGAATAGCAAACTTCTTCCTATTAAATTTTCTAGCAACCTTGTTATATTCTCCTATCCATTTCTTACAATGCTTTAAATCCCCACTACAAAAAATCTCCTTGATAAGACTATCGAGGTCGGATTCGAATGATGCCATTGCTGCCTCCATACGGGATTCTAAAATGTAGGGCATTATAACTATTTAGTATCAAAATCAACACAAGAACAAAACTCTTATTTCTTACCTTTTCGTTGTTGCTGAGTTGTGTGATTTATATGTTCACTCTGTTTGCTTTAGTCTGTCTGATAAACGTGTGTTGTATTGCTTCCAAAACTAAAGCGGGTTTTTATCAAGCCACCTAAGCGACTTCTTACATGCGCACTGAGTCATGAAAATAGAGAAAAAACTGCCATGGCCGTGCTTTAGAGTTGGGGTTTAAGAGGTGCTCAATTCCTGCTGCAGCATGCTGATATTCAAAACCTATTGATAAAGGAACAATAAATTCTTATTGACTCAACTGCTAAACTGTTAGGGTTAGGTTAGTTGCTTTGCTTCATTCTTGATGCGAAAAGCTAGAAAGAATGTTGAGTCATTCTGCTTTAAAGAAAAAAGGAACATAGTTTCTTTCAGTGTGCATTGTGCAGTGCGATGCCATGCATCTCAAGTAACTACAATTCTGACTCATGTGGATAGAATTTTTTCTGCATCTGGCATGAGCCTGCAAAGTTGCATTCCATTCACCCGGTGTCGCTTTCTCATTGGTTGTCATCAATGAGATACCAATGAGAATTGAGGTTATGCGCTGCTTTTGTATTTTCACATAATATTAATACAGGAATGAATTTGGAAAGATGGCTGATAATTCTCTCCAAATTCATTGCAACAATAAAAAGCTTTAATAGACATGCCATCCGAAAAGGAACTTCGCAAGAGATATAGGGATCATCGAAAGGAATTCGAACTCACAAAGCAAAAGATTCGAAGGCTCATGCCATTAACTATATTTGCAGATCTAGGTTCTGAGAGACTAATCAATAAGCTACAAGGTTTAGATACATTCAAGTCCTTTACGGAGGAGGATAAGCTCCTGAAGCTTCTGAAGGAAAATGTGGCAAAAAGAAAAAGCATGCAAGCTATTGCACTATCCTATCAAAACCAAGCTCAAGCCTTGCAAGCGATTGGTGATTTGGATACTGAAGATGATAGCCTTCCACCACCCTATGAGATCGCTGCTGACAACCGAGGCACTGCTGACAACCGAGGCACTGCTGACATCCAAGGCACTGCTGACATCCAAGGCACTGCTGACATCCGAGGCACTGCTGACAACCGAGGGACTGCTGACAACCGAGGCACTGCTGACATCCAAGGCACTGCTGACATTCGAGGCACTGCTGACAACCGAGGTACTGCTGCTTCATCAGCTAACTAAAACTAGATGATTGATGACTTGTGGCGATCATGGACTAATTTGTCAATATTAATAAATTGCTCTAATGTTTTAATTTTGTTCTTCATAGGCGTTTGAGGACTTTTTGTTACTGTTTTAATAATCACTACTTTAATATTTAAAATACAAAACCATTATTATTATTTGCATAAGTTATGCGAAGTGTATCCTAAGAACGGATTTTAAGGAGCTGTTATCTTTTTTAATTTTTTATAATTAATTTTCATTATAGCAATTTTGATTTACGTGAATTAAATTTAACTTTGTGTAATGGAAGCTGTCCTTGACCAATTTTTAGAGTTCCTGCGAGAGCCTATTTGACCATACGCTTCACTCAGTGTGGGTTTCGCACGACGTTAAAGCTGAGTCACAATATAAAAATTGCTTTGAGGAGAATTTCTCCTGCTATTTGTTCCATTTTTAAGATACATAATTTAGAAAAGGGTTAGTGAAATCGTCCGTAGGTAGGGTCGCGAGCATTGTTCGTTTGTAACTTGCGTGGCCCACTTCATGTCTTTTTTACAGCTAGATAGAGGGTGAACACAAAAGATTTGCACGAGCCACTCCTATTGGATGCCAAAACCAAACACTTTTTGGCAGAAATTTTGGCAAAAATTTTGGTTTTGGCAGAAATTTTGGCAGCCAATAGAAATGTTGAGTGCTGCGGTTAGTGCTCTAGTAGTCGAGTATGCATGCCACGAAAAATTTAAATTAGCGCTCCATGTTCTTGAATGTCTTCTATTATCTTTAAGTACAAATCTAGAACAGCATTAAAGCCATTTCAAAGCCTCGGGACAAAGCGAATGTGCAGGAGCAAATTATTGACTTTTGTAGAAGCATTGTATGCCTCGAGTGGACAATTTTTATGCATAGATGGTAGCTGACTGATCGTTAAAAGCAAAGCTAGTAAGATTGGCTTATTGAAGGGCGTTATGCAATGGGAGAAAAGACTATATTAAATTTGATGCTAGTTTTGAAATGATGAAACCTGAAAATAGGTTATTTTAACCCACGAATCAAAAATTTCTTGTGGTTTTACTCACGAAATCGCGCAAAAAGCAATTTTTCAAAACTTTTGAAAAATCACTAAAATCACTGTTTTCAGACAATTTTCACCTGTTTTTAGTCGATTTTTATCTGTTTTTTGTGATTTTTCAAAATGGGTTGCGCTCAAACCTACTTTTCCTATACTACTGCAGTCAGTTTCTTTAGACAAATAGACATGGTTGAAGCTAGAGGCGCAGTTGCCTTCTAATAACTACATTAAGCAGTCTCGCGCATGCACAGGCGTTCGAAAATACGCTCACGGCGTGTTATTCTGCTTCCGTACACTTGTATTTTGCACGCAGTCAGTTTCTTTAGACAAATAGACACGGTTGAAGCTAGAGGCGCAGTTGCCTTCTAATAACTACATTAAGCAGTCTCGCGCATGCACAGGCGTTCGAAAATACGCTCACGGCGTGTTATTCTGCTTCCGTACTTGTATTTTGCACGCAGTCAGTTTCTTTAGACAAATAGACACGGTTGAAGCTAGAGGCGCAGTTGCCTTCTAATAACTACATTAAGCAGTCTCGCGCATGCACAGGCGTTCGAAAATACGCTCACGGCGTGTTATTCTGCTTCCGTACACTTGTATTTTGCACGCAGTCAGTTTCTTTAGACAAATAGACACGGTTGAAGCTAGAGGCGCAGTTGCCTTCTAATAACTACATTAAGCAGTCTCGCGCATGCACAGGCGTTCGAAAATACGCTCACGGCGTGTTATTCTGCTTCCGTACACTTGTATTTTGCACGCAGTCAGTTTCTTTAGACAAATAGACACGGTTGAAGCTAGAGGCGCAGTTGCCTTCTAATAACTACACCAAGCAGTCTCGCGCATGCACAGGCGTTCGAAAATACGCTCACGGCGTGTTATTCTGCTTCCGTACACTTGTATTTTGCACGCAGTCAGTTTCTTTAGACAAATAGACACGGTTGAAGCTAGAGGCGCAGTTGCCTTCTAATAACTACACCAAGCAGTCTCGCGCATGCACAGGCGTTCGAAAATACGCTCACGGCGTGTTATTCTGCTTCCGTACACTTGTATTTTGCACGCAGTCAGTTTCTTTAGACAAATAGACACGGTTGAAGCTAGAGGCGCAGTTGCCTTCTAATAACTACACCAAGCAGTCTCGCGCATGCACAGGCGTTCGAAAATACGCTCACGGCGTGTTATTCTGCTTCCGTACACTTGTATTTTGCACGCAGTCAGTTTCTTTAGACAAATAGACACGGTTGAAGCTAGAGGCGCAGTTGCCTTCTAATAACTACACCAAGCAGTCTCGCGCATGCACAGGCGTTCGAAAATACGCTCACGGCGTGTTATTCTGCTTCCGTACACTTGTATTTTGCACGCAGTCAGTTTCTTTAGACAAATAGACACGGTTGAAGCTAGAGGCGCAGTTGCCTTCTAATAACTACACCAAGCAGTCTCGCGCATGCACAGGCGTTCGAAAATACGCTCACGGCGTGTTATTCTGCTTCCGTACACTTGTATTTTGCACGCAGTCAGTTTCTTTAGACAAATAGACACGGTTGAAGCTAGAGGCGCAGTTGCCTTCTAATAACTACACCAAGCAGTCTCGCGCATGCACAGGCGTTCGAAAATACGCTCACGGCGTGTTATTCTGCTTCCGTACACTTGTATTTTGCACGCAGTCAGTTTCTTTAGACAAATAGACACGGTTGAAGCTAGAGGCGCAGTTGCCTTCTAATAACTACACCAAGCAGTCTCGCGCATGCACAGGCGTTCGAAAATACGCTCACGGCGTGTTATTCTGCTTCCGTACACTTGTATTTTGCACGCAGTCAGTTTCTTTAGACAAATAGACACGGTTGAAGCTAGAGGCGCAGTTGCCTTCTAATAACTACACCAAGCAGTCTCGCGCATGCACAGGCGTTCGAAAATACGCTCACGGCGTGTTATTCTGCTTCCGTACACTTGTATTTTGCACGCAGTCAGTTTCTTTAGACAAATAGACACGGTTGAAGCTAGAGGCGCAGTTGCCTTCTAATAACTACACCAAGCAGTCTCGCGCATGCACAGGCGTTCGAAAATACGCTCACGGCGTGTTATTCTGCTTCCGTACACTTGTATTTTGCACGCAGTCAGTTTCTTTAGACAAATAGACACGGTTGAAGCTAGAGGCGCAGTTGCCTTCTAATAACTACACCAAGCAGTCTCGCGCATGCACAGGCGTTCGAAAATACGCTCACGGCGTGTTATTCTGCTTCCGTACACTTGTATTTTGCACGCAGTCAGTTTCTTTAGACAAATAGACACGGTTGAAGCTAGAGGCGCAGTTGCCTTCTAATAACTACACCAAGCAGTCTCGCGCATGCACAGGCGTTCGAAAATACGCTCACGGCGTGTTATTCTGCTTCCGTACACTTGTATTTTGCACGCAGTCAGTTTCTTTAGACAAATAGACACGGTTGAAGCTAGAGGCGCAGTTGCCTTCTAATAACTACACCAAGCAGTCTCGCGCATGCACAGGCGTTCGAAAATACGCTCACGGCGTGTTATTCTGCTTCCGTACACTTGTATTTTGCACGCAGTCAGTTTCTTTAGACAAATAGACACGGTTGAAGCTAGAGGCGCAGTTGCCTTCTAATAACTACACCAAGCAGTCTCGCGCATGCACAGGCGTTCGAAAATACGCTCACGGCGTGTTATTCTGCTTCCGTACACTTGTATTTTGCACGCAGTCAGTTTCTTTAGACAAATAGACACGGTTGAAGCTAGAGGCGCAGTTGCCTTCTAATAACTACACCAAGCAGTCTCGCGCATGCACAGGCGTTCGAAAATACGCTCACGGCGTGTTATTCTGCTTCCGTACACTTGTATTTTGCACGCAGTCAGTTTCTTTAGACAAATAGACACGGTTGAAGCTAGAGGCGCAGTTGCCTTCTAATAACTACACCAAGCAGTCTCGCGCATGCACAGGCGTTCGAAAATACGCTCACGGCGTGTTATTCTGCTTCCGTACACTTGTATTTTGCACGCAGTCAGTTTCTTTAGACAAATAGACACGGTTGAAGCTAGAGGCGCAGTTGCCTTCTAATAACTACACCAAGCAGTCTCGCGCATGCACAGGCGTTCGAAAATACGCTCACGGCGTGTTATTCTGCTTCCGTACACTTGTATTTTGCACGCAGTCAGTTTCTTTAGACAAATAGACACGGTTGAAGCTAGAGGCGCAGTTGCCTTCTAATAACTACACCAAGCAGTCTCGCGCATGCACAGGCGTTCGAAAATACGCTCACGGCGTGTTATTCTGCTTCCGTACACTTGTATTTTGCACGCAGTCAGTTTCTTTAGACAAATAGACACGGTTGAAGCTAGAGGCGCAGTTGCCTTCTAATAACTACACCAAGCAGTCTCGCGCATGCACAGGCGTTCGAAAATACGCTCACGGCGTGTTATTCTGCTTCCGTACACTTGTATTTTGCACGCAGTCAGTTTCTTTAGACAAATAGACACGGTTGAAGCTAGAGGCGCAGTTGCCTTCTAATAACTACACCAAGCAGTCTCGCGCATGCACAGGCGTTCGAAAATACGCTCACGGCGTGTTATTCTGCTTCCGTACACTTGTATTTTGCACGCAGTCAGTTTCTTTAGACAAATAGACACGGTTGAAGCTAGAGGCGCAGTTGCCTTCTAATAACTACACCAAGCAGTCTCGCGCATGCACAGGCGTTCGAAAATACGCTCACGGCGTGTTATTCTGCTTCCGTACACTTGTATTTTGCACGCAGTCAGTTTCTTTAGACAAATAGACACGGTTGAAGCTAGAGGCGCAGTTGCCTTCTAATAACTACACCAAGCAGTCTCGCGCATGCACAGGCGTTCGAAAATACGCTCACGGCGTGTTATTCTGCTTCCGTACACTTGTATTTTGCACGCAGTCAGTTTCTTTAGACAAATAGACACGGTTGAAGCTAGAGGCGCAGTTGCCTTCTAATAACTACACCAAGCAGTCTCGCGCATGCACAGGCGTTCGAAAATACGCTCACGGCGTGTTATTCTGCTTCCGTACACTTGTATTTTGCACGCAGTCAGTTTCTTTAGACAAATAGACACGGTTGAAGCTAGAGGCGCAGTTGCCTTCTAATAACTACACCAAGCAGTCTCGCGCATGCACAGGCGTTCGAAAATACGCTCACGGCGTGTTATTCTGCTTCCGTACACTTGTATTTTGCACGCAGTCAGTTTCTTTAGACAAATAGACACGGTTGAAGCTAGAGGCGCAGTTGCCTTCTAATAACTACACCAAGCAGTCTCGCGCATGCACAGGCGTTCGAAAATACGCTCACGGCGTGTTATTCTGCTTCCGTACACTTGTATTTTGCACGCAGTCAGTTTCTTTAGACAAATAGACACGGTTGAAGCTAGAGGCGCAGTTGCCTTCTAATAACTACACCAAGCAGTCTCGCGCATGCACAGGCGTTCGAAAATACGCTCACGGCGTGTTATTCTGCTTCCGTACACTTGTATTTTGCACGCAGTCAGTTTCTTTAGACAAATAGACACGGTTGAAGCTAGAGGCGCAGTTGCCTTCTAATAACTACACCAAGCAGTCTCGCGCATGCACAGGCGTTCGAAAATACGCTCACGGCGTGTTATTCTGCTTCCGTACACTTGTATTTTGCACGCAGTCAGTTTCTTTAGACAAATAGACACGGTTGAAGCTAGAGGCGCAGTTGCCTTCTAATAACTACACCAAGCAGTCTCGCGCATGCACAGGCGTTCGAAAATACGCTCACGGCGTGTTATTCTGCTTCCGTACACTTGTATTTTGCACGCAGTCAGTTTCTTTAGACAAATAGACACGGTTGAAGCTAGAGGCGCAGTTGCCTTCTAATAACTACACCAAGCAGTCTCGCGCATGCACAGGCGTTCGAAAATACGCTCACGGCGTGTTATTCTGCTTCCGTACACTTGTATTTTGCACGCAGTCAGTTTCTTTAGACAAATAGACACGGTTGAAGCTAGAGGCGCAGTTGCCTTCTAATAACTACACCAAGCAGTCTCGCGCATGCACAGGCGTTCGAAAATACGCTCACGGCGTGTTATTCTGCTTCCGTACACTTGTATTTTGCACGCAGTCAGTTTCTTTAGACAAATAGACACGGTTGAAGCTAGAGGCGCAGTTGCCTTCTAATAACTACACCAAGCAGTCTCGCGCATGCACAGGCGTTCGAAAATACGCTCACGGCGTGTTATTCTGCTTCCGTACACTTGTATTTTGCACGCAGTCAGTTTCTTTAGACAAATAGACACGGTTGAAGCTAGAGGCGCAGTTGCCTTCTAATAACTACACCAAGCAGTCTCGCGCATGCACAGGCGTTCGAAAATACGCTCACGGCGTGTTATTCTGCTTCCGTACACTTGTATTTTGCACGCAGTCAGTTTCTTTAGACAAATAGACACGGTTGAAGCTAGAGGCGCAGTTGCCTTCTAATAACTACACCAAGCAGTCTCGCGCATGCACAGGCGTTCGAAAATACGCTCACGGCGTGTTATTCTGCTTCCGTACACTTGTATTTTGCACGCAGTCAGTTTCTTTAGACAAATAGACACGGTTGAAGCTAGAGGCGCAGTTGCCTTCTAATAACTACACCAAGCAGTCTCGCGCATGCACAGGCGTTCGAAAATACGCTCACGGCGTGTTATTCTGCTTCCGTACACTTGTATTTTGCACGCAGTCAGTTTCTTTAGACAAATAGACACGGTTGAAGCTAGAGGCGCAGTTGCCTTCTAATAACTACACCAAGCAGTCTCGCGCATGCACAGGCGTTCGAAAATACGCTCACGGCGTGTTATTCTGCTTCCGTACACTTGTATTTTGCACGCAGTCAGTTTCTTTAGACAAATAGACACGGTTGAAGCTAGAGGCGCAGTTGCCTTCTAATAACTACACCAAGCAGTCTCGCGCATGCACAGGCGTTCGAAAATACGCTCACGGCGTGTTATTCTGCTTCCGTACACTTGTATTTTGCACGCAGTCAGTTTCTTTAGACAAATAGACACGGTTGAAGCTAGAGGCGCAGTTGCCTTCTAATAACTACACCAAGCAGTCTCGCGCATGCACAGGCGTTCGAAAATACGCTCACGGCGTGTTATTCTGCTTCCGTACACTTGTATTTTGCACGCAGTCAGTTTCTTTAGACAAATAGACACGGTTGAAGCTAGAGGCGCAGTTGCCTTCTAATAACTACACCAAGCAGTCTCGCGCATGCACAGGCGTTCGAAAATACGCTCACGGCGTGTTATTCTGCTTCCGTACACTTGTATTTTGCACGCAGTCAGTTTCTTTAGACAAATAGACACGGTTGAAGCTAGAGGCGCAGTTGCCTTCTAATAACTACACCAAGCAGTCTCGCGCATGCACAGGCGTTCGAAAATACGCTCACGGCGTGTTATTCTGCTTCCGTACACTTGTATTTTGCACGCAGTCAGTTTCTTTAGACAAATAGACACGGTTGAAGCTAGAGGCGCAGTTGCCTTCTAATAACTACACCAAGCAGTCTCGCGCATGCACAGGCGTTCGAAAATACGCTCACGGCGTGTTATTCTGCTTCCGTACACTTGTATTTTGCACGCAGTCAGTTTCTTTAGACAAATAGACACGGTTGAAGCTAGAGGCGCAGTTGCCTTCTAATAACTACACCAAGCAGTCTCGCGCATGCACAGGCGTTCGAAAATACGCTCACGGCGTGTTATTCTGCTTCCGTACACTTGTATTTTGCACGCAGTCAGTTTCTTTAGACAAATAGACACGGTTGAAGCTAGAGGCGCAGTTGCCTTCTAATAACTACACCAAGCAGTCTCGCGCATGCACAGGCGTTCGAAAATACGCTCACGGCGTGTTATTCTGCTTCCGTACACTTGTATTTTGCACGCAGTCAGTTTCTTTAGACAAATAGACACGGTTGAAGCTAGAGGCGCAGTTGCCTTCTAATAACTACACCAAGCAGTCTCGCGCATGCACAGGCGTTCGAAAATACGCTCACGGCGTGTTATTCTGCTTCCGTACACTTGTATTTTGCACGCAGTCAGTTTCTTTAGACAAATAGACACGGTTGAAGCTAGAGGCGCAGTTGCCTTCTAATAACTACACCAAGCAGTCTCGCGCATGCACAGGCGTTCGAAAATACGCTCACGGCGTGTTATTCTGCTTCCGTACACTTGTATTTTGCACGCAGTCAGTTTCTTTAGACAAATAGACACGGTTGAAGCTAGAGGCGCAGTTGCCTTCTAATAACTACACCAAGCAGTCTCGCGCATGCACAGGCGTTCGAAAATACGCTCACGGCGTGTTATTCTGCTTCCGTACACTTGTATTTTGCACGCAGTCAGTTTCTTTAGACAAATAGACACGGTTGAAGCTAGAGGCGCAGTTGCCTTCTAATAACTACACCAAGCAGTCTCGCGCATGCACAGGCGTTCGAAAATACGCTCACGGCGTGTTATTCTGCTTCCGTACACTTGTATTTTGCACGCAGTCAGTTTCTTTAGACAAATAGACACGGTTGAAGCTAGAGGCGCAGTTGCCTTCTAATAACTACACCAAGCAGTCTCGCGCATGCACAGGCGTTCGAAAATACGCTCACGGCGTGTTATTCTGCTTCCGTACACTTGTATTTTGCACGCAGTCAGTTTCTTTAGACAAATAGACACGGTTGAAGCTAGAGGCGCAGTTGCCTTCTAATAACTACACCAAGCAGTCTCGCGCATGCACAGGCGTTCGAAAATACGCTCACGGCGTGTTATTCTGCTTCCGTACACTTGTATTTTGCACGCAGTCAGTTTCTTTAGACAAATAGACACGGTTGAAGCTAGAGGCGCAGTTGCCTTCTAATAACTACACCAAGCAGTCTCGCGCATGCACAGGCGTTCGAAAATACGCTCACGGCGTGTTATTCTGCTTCCGTACACTTGTATTTTGCACGCAGTCAGTTTCTTTAGACAAATAGACACGGTTGAAGCTAGAGGCGCAGTTGCCTTCTAATAACTACACCAAGCAGTCTCGCGCATGCACAGGCGTTCGAAAATACGCTCACGGCGTGTTATTCTGCTTCCGTACACTTGTATTTTGCACGCAGTCAGTTTCTTTAGACAAATAGACACGGTTGAAGCTAGAGGCGCAGTTGCCTTCTAATAACTACACCAAGCAGTCTCGCGCATGCACAGGCGTTCGAAAATACGCTCACGGCGTGTTATTCTGCTTCCGTACACTTGTATTTTGCACGCAGTCAGTTTCTTTAGACAAATAGACACGGTTGAAGCTAGAGGCGCAGTTGCCTTCTAATAACTACACCAAGCAGTCTCGCGCATGCACAGGCGTTCGAAAATACGCTCACGGCGTGTTATTCTGCTTCCGTACACTTGTATTTTGCACGCAGTCAGTTTCTTTAGACAAATAGACACGGTTGAAGCTAGAGGCGCAGTTGCCTTCTAATAACTACACCAAGCAGTCTCGCGCATGCACAGGCGTTCGAAAATACGCTCACGGCGTGTTATTCTGCTTCCGTACACTTGTATTTTGCACGCAGTCAGTTTCTTTAGACAAATAGACACGGTTGAAGCTAGAGGCGCAGTTGCCTTCTAATAACTACACCAAGCAGTCTCGCGCATGCACAGGCGTTCGAAAATACGCTCACGGCGTGTTATTCTGCTTCCGTACACTTGTATTTTGCACGCAGTCAGTTTCTTTAGACAAATAGACACGGTTGAAGCTAGAGGCGCAGTTGCCTTCTAATAACTACACCAAGCAGTCTCGCGCATGCACAGGCGTTCGAAAATACGCTCACGGCGTGTTATTCTGCTTCCGTACACTTGTATTTTGCACGCAGTCAGTTTCTTTAGACAAATAGACACGGTTGAAGCTAGAGGCGCAGTTGCCTTCTAATAACTACACCAAGCAGTCTCGCGCATGCACAGGCGTTCGAAAATACGCTCACGGCGTGTTATTCTGCTTCCGTACACTTGTATTTTGCACGCAGTCAGTTTCTTTAGACAAATAGACACGGTTGAAGCTAGAGGCGCAGTTGCCTTCTAATAACTACACCAAGCAGTCTCGCGCATGCACAGGCGTTCGAAAATACGCTCACGGCGTGTTATTCTGCTTCCGTACACTTGTATTTTGCACGCAGTCAGTTTCTTTAGACAAATAGACACGGTTGAAGCTAGAGGCGCAGTTGCCTTCTAATAACTACACCAAGCAGTCTCGCGCATGCACAGGCGTTCGAAAATACGCTCACGGCGTGTTATTCTGCTTCCGTACACTTGTATTTTGCACGCAGTCAGTTTCTTTAGACAAATAGACACGGTTGAAGCTAGAGGCGCAGTTGCCTTCTAATAACTACACCAAGCAGTCTCGCGCATGCACAGGCGTTCGAAAATACGCTCACGGCGTGTTATTCTGCTTCCGTACACTTGTATTTTGCACGCAGTCAGTTTCTTTAGACAAATAGACACGGTTGAAGCTAGAGGCGCAGTTGCCTTCTAATAACTACACCAAGCAGTCTCGCGCATGCACAGGCGTTCGAAAATACGCTCACGGCGTGTTATTCTGCTTCCGTACACTTGTATTTTGCACGCAGTCAGTTTCTTTAGACAAATAGACACGGTTGAAGCTAGAGGCGCAGTTGCCTTCTAATAACTACACCAAGCAGTCTCGCGCATGCACAGGCGTTCGAAAATACGCTCACGGCGTGTTATTCTGCTTCCGTACACTTGTATTTTGCACGCAGTCAGTTTCTTTAGACAAATAGACACGGTTGAAGCTAGAGGCGCAGTTGCCTTCTAATAACTACATTAAGCAGTCTCGCGCATGCACAGGCGTTCGAAAATACGCTCACGGCGTGTTATTCTGCTTCCGTACACTTGTATTTTGCACGCAGTCAGTTTCTTTAGACAAATAGACACGGTTGAAGCTAGAGGCGCAGTTGCCTTCTAATAACTACACCAAGCAGTCTCGCGCATGCACAGGCGTTCGAAAATACGCTCACGGCGTGTTATTCTGCTTCCGTACACTTGTATTTTGCACGCAGTCAGTTTCTTTAGACAAATAGACACGGTTGAAGCTAGAGGCGCAGTTGCCTTCTAATAACTACATTAAGCAGTCTCGCGCATGCACAGGCGTTCGAAAATACGCTCACGGCGTGTTATTCTGCTTCCGTACACTTGTATTTTGCACGCAGTCAGTTTCTTTAGACAAATAGACACGGTTGAAGCTAGAGGCGCAGTTGCCTTCTAATAACTACATTAAGCAGTCTCGCGCATGCACAGGCGTTCGAAAATACGCTCACGGCGTGTTATTCTGCTTCCGTACACTTGTATTTTGCACGCAGTCAGTTTCTTTAGACAAATAGACACGGTTGAAGCTAGAGGCGCAGTTGCCTTCTAATAACTACATTAAGCAGTCTCGCGCATGCACAGGCGTTCGAAAATACGCTCACGGCGTGTTATTCTGCTTCCGTACACTTGTATTTTGCACGCAGTCAGTTTCTTTAGACAAATAGACACGGTTGAAGCTAGAGGCGCAGTTGCCTTCTAATAACTACACCAAGCAGTCTCGCGCATGCACAGGCGTTCGAAAATACGCTCACGGCGTGTTATTCTGCTTCCGTACACTTGTATTTTGCACGCAGTCAGTTTCTTTAGACAAATAGACACGGTTGAAGCTAGAGGCGCAGTTGCCTTCTAATAACTACATTAAGCAGTCTCGCGCATGCACAGGCGTTCGAAAATACGCTCACGGCGTGTTATTCTGCTTCCGTACACTTGTATTTTGCACGCAGTCAGTTTCTTTAGACAAATAGACACGGTTGAAGCTAGAGGCGCAGTTGCCTTCTAATAACTACATTAAGCAGTCTCGCGCATGCACAGGCGTTCGAAAATACGCTCACGGCGTGTTATTCTGCTTCCGTACACTTGTATTTTGCACGCAGTCAGTAGTATAGGAAAAGTAGGTTTGAGCGCAACCCATTTTGAAAAATCACAAAAAACAGATAAAAATCGACTAAAAACAGGTGAAAATTGTCTGAAAACAGTGATTTTAGTGATTTTTCAAAAGTTTTGAAAAATTGCTTTTTGCGCGATTTCGTGAGTAAAACCACAAGAAATTTTTCATTCGTGGGTTAAAATAACCTATTTTCAGGTTTCATCATTTCAAAACTAGCATCAAATTTAATAATAGTCTTTTCTCCCATTGCATAACGCCCTTCAATAAGCCAATCTTACTAGCTTTGCTTTTAACGATCAGTCAGCTACCATCTATGCATAAAAATTGTCCACTCGAGGCATACAATGCTTCTACAAAAGTCAATAATTTGCTCCTGCACATTCGCTTTGTCCCGAGGCTTTGAAATGGCTTTAATGCTGTTCTAGATTTGTACTTAAAGATAATAGAAGACATTCAAGAACATGGAGCGCTAATTTAAATTTTTCGTGGCATGCATACTCGACTACTAGAGCACTAACCGCAGCACTCAACATTTCTATTGGCTGCCAAAATTTCTGCCAAAACCAAAATTTTTGCCAAAATTTCTGCCAAAAAGTGTTTGGTTTTGGCATCCAATAGGAGTGGCTCGTGCAAATCTTTTGTGTTCACCCTCTATCTAGCTGTAAAAAAGACATGAAGTGGGCCACGCAAGTTACAAACGAACAATGCTCGCGACCCTACCTACGGACGATTTCACTAACCCTTTTCTAAATTATGTATCTTAAAAATGGAACAAATAGCAGGAGAAATTCTCCTCAAAGCAATTTTTATATTGTGACTCAGCTTTAACGTCGTGCGAAACCCACACTGAGTGAAGCGTATGGTCAAATAGGCTCTCGCAGGAACTCACCAAACTAACTATACATAACCGCAGCACTGAACATTGCTATTGGCTGCCAAAATTTCTGCCAAAATTTCTGCCAAATCTTGCGACCAAAATTTCTGCCAAAAAAGTTTTGGTTTTGGCAACCAATAGGAGCGTCTCATGCTAGTCTATTGTGTTCACCCCCCTTTCTAAAAAGACACGAAGCGCACCACGAAGACTATACAATAGGCGAACCACTAGAGTATAATGGAGAAGGTCTTTTTTGATACTATAAGCACCATATCAAACTTAGTAAAAGACAAATCTACCTTTCATAGAACAGGCAGGTGCAGCAGCAGGCTCTATTGCTACAGCAGTTAACGCAGCCTAAGTCTGTAGATTACTTAAATTTATTTTTATAAAAATGGCATTCAGTAAACCATTATTTCTAGGTTCTGCATTGGATATTCAGTCAGATATAACAAAACTACCACCCATCTTCGCCACTGGAAAATATCCTGGCGAATTTCATATTCCAGGGTATTCTTTCACTGGCCCAGGTACAAATTTAGACAAGAGACTCAATCCAACTACAGACTGGCCTCGGTATGATAGTCTACCAATTAATCCAATTGATTGGACTGCTTACTATCATGACAAAAGCTATAGAGATGCTGTAAAGACGTCTTCAACTCCAGAGGAAGCCCTAGCAAAGAAGCATATTGCTGATGAAAAAATGATAGCTGATTTAGATGCTATTCCAACCAGCGACTTGTCGGTAAAGGAGAGACTCATTAGAAATCTAATAAAGCGTATTATCAATGCTAAAGTTCGGTTTGGATTAGGAATTCATACTCACAACCCCAACAATTGTATAGACTGTCTAACAATTTATGGTAAGGGTCTTAGCTATGAAGATGCAGTAAAATTGCATAGGGAATATAGAAAACCAAGACTGTTTAGAAAAATGATTCACTATGCAAAAGACACAATTTGGCATGCAGATATCATTATCCTACCACCCGAAAGAGGTTACAAATATGCTCTCACTATCATAGATGGTTTTACACGTTACGCCAGGGCAGTTCCTTTAAAAACAAAGACGGGAGCGGAAGTTGCAGAAGCTTTCCAAAAAGTATTTAAGGAATCAGGAAGACGATCAGAGAGACTTTGTGTAGATGAAGGCAAGGAGTTTTATAATCAGCATATGTACAAGCTATACTCGTTTTCAAAAGACGACATAAGAAAGAAAGATGAAAATGGGGAGTATATTAACAAGATGTTCTCAATTTATGGTGAGTCTAAGAATGCAATGATTGAGAGGTTCAATCGTACTCTCACAAATAAACTCTGGTTTGAATTCGATCTACAGGGTAATCAGAAGTGGCTCCACACATTGCCAGCTATTGTTGAAAAATACAACAACACAATCCATTCTGAGATTCTGATAACTCCTTCAGAAGCATCTAAACATCCTGAGCGAGTACCAAAGCCAACTTTCGAGTATTCAAATGAGAAACCAAACTTCAAAGTAGGTGACAAAGTTCATATCTATAGATATAAGGAGCACTTTGAAAAGGGTCGAAGAGGATATTGGAAAATTTCAGAAGTGTTTAGGATAAAGAAAATAGTTTACTCCAATCCCATAACCTACATTATTGAGGATGAGAATGGAGAAGAAATCATTGGATCATTTTACAAATCCCAGCTTCTACCAGCAAATTTTTCAACTAAAAATGAGCGCCTATCGAACAAACTGCAAACGGGCGAAAGGTCAGATTGAAACGTCTGATTCACAACTACTAGCTGATAAAGAGGGTGAAGGAATTGGTGATATGATCAGTGGTGTCACAAACTTTTTATCAAATCATGGAAGTAAAATTGTGAGTGGAGCTGATGCAATAGGTAAAACAGCTACCACAGCGAAGAACATATTCGATGCGAAGAAATCATACAGTGACATGTCTAAAGCAGGTGAGGAACTGGAATATATTAAAAAGAAACGTAGAGAAAAAGAAGCAAAGAAAAGAATGGAAGAAGAGCAACAGATAGCTTCTCAATCAAATAAGGCTATTCAAGATATTGTTAAAAAGGCTCTAGGAACAGCAGAACAGTCTCAAGTGTCTTTGAGACAAGGCAATGGTTTGAAGAAATTCTGACCTTAAAAATGAGCGAGAAAAACACTGAAGCAAGACTCAATCGATATGTTCGAGAGGGAAAACCAAGATATGTTACTGTAAATAAGCAAAAGCAATATCTTTCTAAAGAGAAGATTCGAGAATTGCAAGAGAAACAGAAAGAACATGAAGGTGGAATAATTCCTCTATTAGGCTTACTACCAGCAATTTTGGGTGGTATCGGAGCAGCCTCAGGAGTTGGTACAATGATTGCAAAAAGTGTTAATACAGCCAACAATGCTAAACATAATAAGACAATAGAAAGCATTGAACGGCAAAAACTAGAAGAGTTGAAAAAGGCTCAAGGGAGTGGAGTATTAGTTGATGCGGCTAAAAGAGTCGAACAAGTACCCAGCGAAGCAGTCAAGTGGCTGCTAAAGCGTTTAAAGTTGAAAAGGAGAAACAGGGTAATGGGATAATTCTTAGACCTCATGAAGCTTAGTTGAAATTTCTCTTATAAAAATGGAGAACAAAAAGGATATACTGAACCTATATGAGAGCAAAACTTTTAGTTTTTTCAAAAAGAAAGAAGACTATATTAAGATTTCTCCAACTCCAGGTAGCACTAATAATCTCAATGTTGCAGGAGGTCAAATAGTTCATGAAGTCAATTCAACAGAGTCATACATTCTCATGTCAGAGGCATTCGGTTGTATAAAATACTCAATAACACAACGAGATAACACCGACTTAAATACGAACATTACTCTAGAACATAATTGGCCTATGAGACTTTTCTCTCAACTCATAGTTGACATTGGAGGAACAAAGAAAGTCTATAATGATCCTGGAGAGTATGACACAATCTTAAAGTCCGTAATGTACTCAAAATTAATGAATGAAGTTGGAGAAGCATACGGATGGATTCCAGACACTGGAGATGCTGGGACTGTTTCTGATATACCTCTAGCAAACAACGCAGATGCTGAAGCTGTGAGAACTGCAGCAATCGCTATGAAAAATAGACTCAATAAGAAGGATTCGAATACTGGATACATTAGGAGGCTTGAAAATTATAACAATGTCACTAATGCTCCAAACAGAGGTGGAACAATCAAACTATCATTAACACCTCTCATTGGGTTCCTTGATTGGCAGAAGATTAGCAAAGGAATTAAATATAAATTCACATGGACAAGAAAGACTAACGATGCTGAAATTTTCTTTGGAGCTGCCGGGACGGAAGCTAAGTTAACTATTAATAGCTTTGAGATTTGGATCCCTGCTATTACTTTGTCACCCAGTGCTGAAGCAGCTTTTCTAAAATCACTCAACAAGGACATTACAGTATCATTTCCAGAGAGGGTAACGGTTCCACCACAACTCATTCAAGGAAGTCCATATACATGGAACATAGCCAACATCTCCAATATGCCACTTGCAATCTTTGTAGCTTTCAAATATGACGTAAACAACCCATCATATATAGTTAATGATCACAAGTATGTGTCTTACAAAACTGGAGCAAATGCAGTGAAAATAACCCAGCTTCAAGTCAGATTAAATCAGGTGATGTATCCGAATGATTATGTTGAAATTGATCCAGTAGCTCAAGACATTCACAGAGCGTATGAAATGTACGAAGACATCTGCAGCCGTTTCGGTGTAACTCCTCCATTCAATAAACAAGACTTTCTAACCATCTATCCAATCTTTTGCTTTGATCTAACAGCTCAAGATGAGTTTCTGGTCAAGAGTGGAGTGAATATTCAATTATTTATCAAGAAGTCAACAAATGTTGAGCTGACTGCTTTTGCACTAATTCTTGAACAAACAAAGAATGTAATAAAAGTTACCAGTGAATATCAAATGACCCGCGTCGAATAAGGTCATTTTTTCTTTTTTTAAATGCCCAAAGTAAAATTTCAGCATGATCCTATTTTCCCTAATCCTCTTTTATGTTGTATTATCGGCGCTACAAATACGGGTAAAACATATTTACTATTCCATATTCTTACAAGTCCTGAAAAACTAGTTGACTTTAATGAGTTAGTTTTATATGTTCCCAGAGCATCTCAAATGGATCCAGAGTATCAGTTTCTAAAATATGGCTTTGAAAATGGTCTCCCACCTTCTCTTATCAACTCACTCTATCATGTCTACCAGGTGAGTGAGGATGCATCTCCTGAAGATATTAGACATATTTGTCGAGAGGCAGCCAACCCTGGTCGAGTGCAAAGCACATCAGAAAATTCAGAAGTAATAGAGAAAATTCCTGTCACTCTTTCCCATACTCCAAATGAAGAAATTTTTCATAATGGACTAAAGACATGTGTGATATTGGACGATGTTTTGGGAGAGGCTAATCAAACATTTCAGGAAAGTCTGTTTCAGAGAGGCAGGCATGGAAACTGTTGTGGTTTTTATCTAGCTCAAAATTTTACCAAACTAGATCGCAATACTGTCAGGGAGAATACGACATGTTACATAATCTTTAAACAAAAAGATGCAAACTTGAATCACATTGCTAGAAATATAGAAACGAATTATGAACCCGCTATATTCAAGGCTAAATGTAGAGAGGCTTGGAAAAAGAAGTATGGCTATATCTATATAAATACAAGAGCTGATGAGGATGAGCAAGATTTGTATAAGGATGTTCTAACTAAAATCCCATTGTAAAAATGACTAATGAATATATAAGACAACTCATTAATTTAGCAAAGCAGCGAGAAATGTACAAATCCAGAAATGATGCTCAACGCTATTTGAAAATTGGAGAAGAGAGTTTATATACAAGAGTGGCTCCATTAGCTCAAAAACCTGTCACAGAAAAGCTTGATGAATTTATTGTGTCAATGCCAACCTTGTTGATAAACTTCAGAATCAAAAAGTTCCAGTTCCGCAATCAAGTACACCAAAAGGACGATTTGAACCTCTGGAAGTATTTGACAAAATAATTGAAGAAATTGGAAAGATTCCAATAACTCAAAGACCAGCACCTAGTATACGAATTCAAAAAACAGATGCTGGATATATATTTGGATCATCTGTAATAGATGTTGAATTCCATGAACAAGGTCGAGACATCATTGTCAACGAATTTCGAATGCCATTTTCTGAAGATCTTGAAGAGTTGTTCAAAATGCCTAAAGTAACTGAAAATGGTGAAGAGCTGAAGCAATTCAAGATGCAAACATTGCAGGATTATGTTAACCTCATTGAACACTGTAAAAATCCAGCAGCCAAATCAAGTGGGAATTATAAGCAAGCAGTAAGGATATTGAAAGATAATCCACCAGGATATCGAGTAAAACCGGGATCTGGACTCAGTGAAAGAGTGTTGACATTACTAGCCGCAAAAGCAGAGGGACATAACAATGTTGATAAAGAGCTAGCAGAATTACTTGCTTAAAAATGGAAAAAGAAATAGAAAAAGTCAACATCCTCTTGAGTAAAAAGTTTCAACGCACATTTGACTTCTTTTCAATTAAAAACCCATTTCGACAAACTCTAGGCACTCCGATAAATTTGTATGAAGATCGAGAATACGAAGCTGGTATAAAAAAGTTTGCAGTCTTTGATGCTATTAACAATATTGAAGGAGGCAATAATGAGTTGCGATACTCGAGGGATAGTGGTAGAACATGGAAAAAAATAAAGATTCAAGCGGGATCTTGGGAAGTTAAAAGTCTGTCAAGCGAGATTCAAAGATTGCTAACAGCTGCAAATGATTGGAAAGAGGGGGCTATTGTTTTCAGTGCAAGCCTAGACACGCGTAGAGTTGAGTTACGGTTAGCCACAGATTATCAAGTTGATTTCAGGGATGCACATTCCAATAACTTTAGAAGACTGTTGGGATTCAATTCGGAAGTGTATTTGAAACCATTTGAGAGAGCTCCAAATCCAGCTCGGATAGACGGAGCTAGAAGTGCGATCATGGTTCGTTGTCTAAATACCAAAGGGGGGTTTATCACTGATCCAGCTAATGGAAATCATTTAATTGATAAGCAAATACTTCTTTCAATTCCATCGTTCTCTGTCCCAATGGGAAGTAAAATTATTCAAGAGCCCGCAAATCCTGTGTACCTACCACTAACTACAAACATGTTGAGCACATTCGACTTTGTCATCGAAGATGAGTCTGGTGTTCTATACGACTTTGATGGCGAGGAAATATTTATAAATCTACACGTACGACAAATATGAGTGTTAAAAATGAGCGAAGCTGAGACATGGAATGCATTTAAACAAAAGTTTGGGACTGACACTACGACTAATATTGATCTGATGAATTGGGCAAAATATCTCAAGTTAAAACCATTTCGCTATGCCATGAGAGATGAAATTGTTGATTTACCACAGTATGGTTACTTTATGACAAATATTCACACTTCGAAAGAACGGGGTATACATCATTCAGCTATATTTTCAGCTCCTGATAAGGTTTATTTTTTTGATTCCTATGCACTACCGCCCACACTGGAAATTATGGAAAAGTTTAATCACACAAAGAATAGAATATGTGGAGACATGGAAGAACAAATTCAAACTTTTGATAAGAAATATTGTGGTCAAATGTCGCTGTACTTTTTACACCGAATCGATAAAGGAGATAGCTATAACGAAATTTTGCAGCAATTAAAATGAGTTACAAGAATACTGCCAATCAATTTGGTTACTCGTCAAATTCAAATGATATAGCGCCTGGAATAACAATAGCGTTAGCTGATGATCGATACATCAATGAAAATGAAGGATATAAGAGAGAGGAAATAGATAATTTATTGTTAGCAAAGAGAAATGTTTCAGACTCTTATTCAAAGGAAGATAGTGACGCAATGAATATCACCATGCTACAATTAATTGACGATGCTCATGGGCGCGTAAACAATGTCTACACAAAAACCGAAACTGACACTAAGATGTATTCTAAAACTGAGATTGACACTAAGATGTATTCTAAAACTGAGATTGACACTAAGATGTATTCTAAAACTGAGATTGACACTTTGTTAGCAGAATGGCAAGGTACTGCGGGAGGTACAGAGAGTTCGAAATTAGTCAATATTCTTTCATTACTGACTTCAAACGCTTCCCATTCTGACATGAAAGTGACCGCTTCTCATAACTCTTCAGCAGCATATCATGTTGCAGATTCAAACCCAGCTTCAGATTGGAGCAGTGCAGATGACTCAGACAAGTGGATACGATTTCAATTTTTGAAAAGAGCTAGGAAAGTTGTAGAGATAAAGTTGGAAGGAGAGGTGTGGCCTGGTTGGTCTGTTAGTGTGAGCCTAAATGGAACAAACTGGACACCTGTTGAACAAAGTGCACCCATTGAACTACGAAGGGGCAATGCACATCTTAGGAAAAAATACCCAATCCCTCATATTATTTCCATTATTCTCTTAATTTTTCTGGTTCCATAAAGCTTACAAAAGTTGAATTACTTGAGAGACAAACAGTGGTTAATGATTTAGTGTGGCCTATAGATAGACTTCAAGCTGTACCAAAGCTATACGTAGACAATGCACTTGAATCAGTGGAGCTGCGACTAAGGCGGGGACTAGGTTTCAAATCTTATACAGGATATATTCCCTCACTAGCAACACGTCAAAACTATAGAGAAAGGGGTTTCAATGTAGCGTCATCAGGAGCATTTGAAACGTCAGATAATTGGGGTTATATAGTATCTAATTCAGAATGGGAATCGAGGAATGAACCCAATTCTTACATTGAAGTACAACTTCCCGAGTCTATTCAAATTTGGAAATTCGGATTGAAAGGAACCAAAGCAGTAGGTAGTGAAATTATAAAAAATCAACCAAAAAGTTTTATTCTGAAAGGGAGCAATAACAAGAGAGACTTTAGGAATATTTTTTCTACCGAAAATGCTGGTTTAGTTCCTGGAGTCATGAAATATTTTGAAGTAGCTTCCACCGAAAAATTCTCCGGTTATAGAGTGCATATTAATTCAGCCACTGAAGGATCAACCGTTCTTATTGTTTCAGGCTTTCAACTTTATCCGATTTTAGACATAATCGCCACATAAAAATGAATGAAAAAAATGAACACATCTATCCTGTGGTTGAGCTGCATGAAGCAGATTTGAGGGAGCGGGACTATTTCAATCAGAGAAAGGGTGAAATCAAAGGCAGTATTGAATGCATTACTAAAGATCTTACAATTTATAGCAAAAAGGTAAAAAAGTACAAACGGCAAAGTAGCAGGATAAATTGGATCAACATTGTGACAGGAAATGTAAGTCTCTTGGCTGCTACAGGAATTGGCATAGCAACATCGATACTGACATTGAATCCCTTAGTTATTGGAGTAGTAATCGGGGCAATGAGTGGTTTTGAAGCTGTAAAATCCACGTCGTTGTTTGCAACTGTGAAAATTCATTGCCAAAAGCAGAAGGCAAAATACATTGTTCTCAGAGATCTGGCAAATCAATACAGAGAGAGATTGTATATTTACTCCCAAAAAGCAGTTGATGATTATAGATTAACTCTTGAAGAGGTTCAAGCAGCTGCTGCAATTTATTCAGAATACAGAGAAAAAAGAGATCAATTGTTAGACGCCTGTGTTGCGCCTGAAGAAGTTAACCATTCGGAAGTCGTTGATAAAATCCTCAAAGAGAGTAGACTTGGTCATTCAGCGAAGGAAAAAATTAAAAAGGAATTACTAGAAAAAGATCTGAGAGAAAAATTGGGTCTAGCTGATAAGCCAAAAGAGTACTCGGCAACACTCAATCTTCAATCAAATGCTCCAAGTGCACCTCCCTACAATTAATATTGTATAATTTTTTTTCTAGAAAATGGCTGCAATAAAAGTTCTCCTAAATGCATACCAAGATGAAATAAAGCGCATTGATAGAGAAATACAAATAAATAACTTTAGGGAGGTGCGTACACATTGTGGAATAATAGAACCGGATTATGGATATATTGATAAATTATGTGATCGCAAATGTTTTCTTGAACTTACTTACTTACTACTGACGGGGGGCGCAGGCGCCGCGAATAGGCCGCGAGGCCCCTATCGCAACCCCAAGGTAAAAGAGCACAAGGATTAGCCTTGGGGTGCGCCCAGTCCCCGCCAGTAGTCGGCAGGTCCGCAGTGGAGGCATCGGCGACCCTCATCCGGCCGGAGTCCCGGACGAAGGCGCGGAGGTCTCGGATATTGTCCGCGGTGGTCAGCTCGTCCATCCGCTGGGGTGGCCGAGGTATTTGTGCCGCGCCTTGTTGAAGTAAGGGCAGAAGGTGACGTGATGCTCCGCGGTCTCCTCTCCTATGCCACAGAAGGGACAGGTGGGAGGGCAACCGGTTTGCAACGATATATGTCTCTGGAAGAATCCGTGGCCGGTTAGGACCATGCACATCTCCCTGAGGTCGGTTCTGTTAAGCGAAATCAGATAATCAGAGACTTTCCTGTTCAGGTTAGGCATGGCAGAGCGGCTCTGCCTGTACTCGGTGCAGCTGTTCCAGTGGAGCTGGTGCTGCTGATGGAGCCACCTGTTGATATGGCGGGTGACTTGCGACCTGGGGGTGGGTAGCCTCATCAGACGGTGGTTGCCGTCTGGGTTGCTGCCCTCCTTGGCGAGAGAGTCCGCGAGCTCGTTGCCCAGGATGTTGCTGTGACCAGGTGTCCAGATAATTCTAATCCTGTTAAGGACTGAGAGAGATTGCACACTGCGGTGGCATTGAGATACTGTAGCAGCGGAGATATTCTCAGTGGTTAAGGCCTTAATAGCAGCTTGGCTATCAGTGTAGAAATTAATGTCAAAATTATTAATGTTCGCCTGAAACAGTTGCTGGGCACACTGCTCAATGGCGCAAATTTCAGCTTGGAAAACTGAGGTGTTCTCACCGAGGTGCAGACTTTCCTGGAGAAGCATCTTACCCTCGTGGAAAATGGCAATACCCGCTCCAGCGCGGCCGTTGAACAGCGAGCCGTCGGTGAAGCAGTGAATGCCCTGGCTGCGCCGGTTCACACCGACATCCAGCGGAATGTTGTCTCGGCCAGGGATGGCGGTCTTGAAGCCCCTCCTGATGTTGAGGGCGGGAGGTCGACTATCCACATTGCCCAGGTCCATGTGGATGTTGCTAAGGTCGCGGCGGACAAAGTCCATATGCGGGATTAATGTTTTCATTGGCATAAAGCCAGAGGGCGCGTTATTTAACGTTTTATCTCTGATAAGCCGGGAGGCAGACTTCATAGCCTCCGCCCTAATAAATAGGTGAAGCGGAGGTAGGTTAAGGATAGTGTTCAGCCCCTCGTAAGGGGTGGACGGGTACGCACCTGTGATGGCACGGCAAATGCTGCCCTGAAGCTGGTACAGCCGCTGACGGGCGGCCTTCTGCTCCAGCACGCTAGTCCAGATGAGACTCGCGTATGTGATACTGGGCCGGATGATGCCGGTATAAATCCAACGGACCGTTCTAGGCGAAAGGCCCCAAGTCGGCCCGATGGCTCTGCGCAGCTGGGCAAAGCAGCGTTTTGCCCGACCGATGACGTTATCAAGGTGCTTCGTCCAGCGCAGGTCATGCGTTAGCGTCACACCGAGGTATTTGACCTCCTTCTTGAAGGGGATGTTTCTGCCATAGACAGTGAGGTTTTTCATCTCCCATTTACGGCGCTTGGTGAAAACGACAGCGACAGTCTTAGTGACGCTGATTTTTAGGCCATGCTGTGTAGCCCAGTCGGCCGCCTTGTCGGCGAATTGCTGCATCAGGTTGCGCAGAGTGGCGGGGTCGGGTCCGCTGACGACCGCGGCAACGTCATCGGCGTAGCCCGCCCTGGTGATACTGCTGGGAATGTCAGCGGTTAGAAGTTCGTCCATGACGAGATTCCAGAGAAGTGGAGTTAGCACGCCACCTTGCGGGCCGCCTTTCATCACCGCCCGGGTGAGGGTAACGCCCATAAGTGTGGATGTCACAAACCTTTTGCGGATCATAAAATAAATCCAGCGAACAATGCTGTGTCTTACATTCCTGCGGGAAAGAGAATTTCTGAAGGAGCGGAAGAGGACATTGTCAAATGCTCCTTCGAAGTCAACGAACAACCCGCAAGCGAGTTGTTTGCTAAGGATGGCACTCTCAATTTTGGAGGTAATGGCGTGGAGAGCATGCTCAGTCGTCCTCCCAGGCTGGAAGGCGTACTGGTACTTACTGACAGGGTCGGAGCGCAGGTCGCACTCTCGAAGCCTCCACAGGATGAGCCTCTCCATCAGCTTAACACAAAAGGAAGTGAGGCTGATGGGCCGGAAGGATTTCACGTTGGTGTAGTCACCCTTAGCAGGTTTCGGGATGAACACGACTCTGGACATTCTCCAGATTGTGGGAATGTAACCTGTGGTATAACAGTCAACAAGCAATTTAGAGAAAGAATCAGCAAAGTTTTGCAGCTTTAGCGCCTCCTGCAGGATACAGGGGCGATATTGTCAGGGCCAGACGATTTATACGGTTTAAAAGAATTTGCTGCCAGCTGGAGTAGCTGGGGGTGGCGCACTGCTGGAAAAGCTTGTGATCACAAGGCCTGTGGTCATCGACCACGTACTCCGGTTCGTCAACCTGCGGAAAGCAGGTGGAGAAAAGAAGATTTAGCGAACCTTCGGCACTGGTAGTGTAGTTACCATCCAGGTGCAGAAGGGAGTTACACTGAGCTAGCGTGTCGTGCCTGAGAGTCCTGACCAGCCGGGCTGTGGGGTGTTGCCCTTCCAGGCCGGCGCAGTAGGCTTTCCAGGTGGTCTTCTTAGCCCTTCGGATAGCACTTTTGTACATCCTCAGAGCAGAGTGGTAGTTCTCCCAATCCTCTGGGGTATTCGAGCCGTTTGCGAGGCGTTGCAGTCGGCGGGTGTTTTTCTTCATGCGAGTGAGCTCTTGACTCCACCAAGGAGAGTATTTCTTCCTGCAAAACAGCTTAGGGGCGTTAGCGCGTATGGCGGTGTTTAGGATCTCAACGAGGGAGTTGCACCGATGCTCAATGCCAGGGAGATCCTCGCTGGAGTCGGTAAGTTGGCTTCGGTCAGGAGTTTTAGCAGGTCTCTTCGAAAACCTGTCCAGTCGGCCTTTTTCAAATTAAGGCGGTCCCGGTTCTCATGACGGGCTCCGACGGAGCTGATGCTGTACTGAATGTACGAGTGGTCGGAAAGCGATGGGAGGTCATCCCTAACCAGCCAGCTGTGGACCTGATTGAGGGCGTTGTTGGAGACGAGAGTGAGGTCGATAACCTCACGCCGATTAGAGACAATAAATGTGGGTTTGCTGCCTCTGTTGCAAATGTGTAACGAGGAGGAGTTAATGAAATCAATTAGTAAGTCACCGCGCCTGTTAGTATCGCTACTAGACCAGGCAGTGTTGTGGGCGTTAGCATCGCAGCTAACGATAAGCTTCCGATCCTGGAGATTACAGAAGTCCGCCAGCTCCTGCAGGAGGGGGGAGGGACGTCCTCCTGAATGTCCAGGTAAGCGGAAACGAAGGTCAAGTCAAAGACTGAGAAAGTACACATGTCTTTAGAGCAAAACATTGGCATAATAGTGGCCGGGAGGTCGTTTTTGACGAGGGCGATAGCTCTGGGGGTGTCGTTCGCGCAGAGGTACAGAACCTGATAGCCTGGCGGCAGGCAGGTCGGCTTCCCCTTGCGGGTATACGGTTCCTGAATAAGGTAGATGTCAACTTCCTTGTTGGCAAAGGTGCCTGAAAGGTTGCTAGATGCTGCAAGGGCGTGGTGCAGGTTGATCTGAATAATGTGCAGGTTAACAGGTTGGTTCGCCGGCGGCGGATTATTTATTTGGTTGCTGGTGGCAGTGTCATCATTGGGCTGGCCGTTAAGGTTCGCCCTCAGCGCCCGCTCCTAGTTTGGCACGGGGTTGGGAACGGCATTACTCGTTCCCAGAGCTATCCGAGCTCACGGACTCACCTCGGCGCCGATCGCCGGCTGGACGACGCCTGAGCAGCAGGTGGAAGACGATCTTCCACGCTCCGATGTAGGCGGCAAAATCGTCCTTCTTGAGGGCGTCTTCCCACTCCGCGGAGAAACCCATGTACAGGGTCTTGCCGGGAGCGCCTTTTGCCGGAACCTCCTTGAAGGCCCGGATACCGTCCTGAGGTAGGTCGGGGTTTTTACTGAGGAGCCGGGCGCGATCTCCTCGATGCTTCTCGAGCCGGAGTAGAAGGCTCGGAGCGCCTGCAGGGCGGCGGTGGTCGGGCACGCTCAACGACCAAAGGCGGGAGGGCGGTCGTGCAGGTGTCCCAGGAGATGGACACCAGGTTAGCCAGCGCGAGCTCGAGCTGGGCTTCGTCCTTGAAGGCGAGGATGACGCTGCCGTTGGCGTTTCGAATCGCCTCGACTTTGATGTCGAGGGCGTCGTTTTCCCAGAGGAAGTCATCAATCATGCCGATTGATGCTTCCATCTGGGCGGTGGTCAGCGTACCGCTAGCCGCGCGCACGCAGATTTTAAATTTCGGCTCCGTCGCCACTTTGGCGTACGTGCCGGCATTGGCCTCCTTTGGCCTCTTGGGGTCCAGCGAGGGGTCGGTACGCTCGTCTGGCTGCTGCCTTTTCGCGCTCAGAGCCAGCCGAGGTTTTATCATCGCGCCTGCGACGGTTGACGACCTGGAAGCCGTCATTTTGAGACGCCCCTGTAGGGGGGGTAGAGGTGGACGCACCTGAGCGAGGTGTGGGGGTTTCCGCGGGATTCGCGGCAGAATCAACCTCCATGTTGGAGGGTTGGGGGATTGACGGACCCCCGGCCGCGGGAATTGACGGCTCCCGAGCCGTGTCAGGTGGTTTTGATTTATCCATGCAGAGTAGGCTGAAATGGAAAAACTGAAATGTAGAAAAGAGGGGGGGTAACCGCTCGGGACTGGATATACCCCCAGCCAGCTCCGTGAGCTACCCTCTGCCACGGTAAATAAATAATAAATAAATAAATAAATAAATAAATAACTTTAGGGAGGTGCGGTACACATTGTGGAATAATAGAACGCGGATTATGGATATATTGATAAATTATGTGATCGCAAATGTTTTCTTGAAACTGCTATTGTTTTTGCAGAAGCATTTATTGAGATGAAATCGACAAGTTAGTTAAAAAAATAAAAGAGATCAGGAATATGTTGAGTTTAATGATCAGCGGCAAGAAACTTCTTAAGCAATTGAATTGTTTGGTTTTTTAACTTATTTGAATCCATGAGGATGTGTTATAATTCCATTGGATTCAATGTATCTTTGTCATCGAAAGG